>APFE031589770.1:132415-146376 GCA_000404065.3 Pinus taeda | reverse complement strand
TCTAAGGGGTCACAATATAACCAAGCCGACCTAACAATAATAATATAAAGGCACAAAAATAACAATAGAGGGATTCTAGGGGGCACAATAATAACAACATGGGGACAATAGAGGCACAACAATATTAATAAGGGATACAACGACAATATTAATGGGGGAATCACTAGTATTATAGGGACCTAACATAAAAGAATTGGCGCATAATTTCCCTCATGTTGGGATCACCAGTGTAACCTTCTCCCATGGGAGACATATGAGACTTTAATAGTTGAGGCAAATAGAAGGATCAATTCCTCTCATGAAAAAATAATAATTCTGAAAGGCTCCACCATTGTTAACTATCCACAAAATGATTTCCATTTATTATGGTTGGCCAAAACCCTTTTCACAAAGAAGCCAACTTATAGTTGAATAACAAACTTCAGGATGACACATGTGAGGTTTATCAAATTCCCAAGCTTTGATTTGTCAGTATGAAAAAAGTGTTGAGTTATGATGTCACCAAATGAAGCAGATGAACCTGGAGCTTCTACAAGTGACCCTACACAAGGGTCTCAAGTGATCCAGTTAAAATCAGCCACTTGTTCCATTTCAAAGAGATATTTAAGAGATATTGTATTTTGTAATTTTTCAAAAAACACTTTAAGTTTTTAGTTTGATTCCTCATAAGGATCGAGTAGGGTTTAAGATTGTTTTCAAAAGTAGTTAAAGGAGTTCATGGCATTTAACAGTTTTTATAATTGTCATTTGTAATATTTCTACAAAAGACATTGAGGAACCATTTTTTGGGGTTCTGAATTTTGACTTCAGAGAGAAAAAATCATGTGTAATATGTTTATCGTTTCTTGGAGATTAAATAAAGCTTCCTGGATGATTCCAAGGTGTCTTTTGGATATGATATGTGTTTCTTGCTATTGTAAGTCATTAATTGTTTCTTATTCTTTTGGAAAAGTGTAATGAAGTTGTTGGTTATTTTCCATAATACATATTTACTTTGCTCACAACACTTATAAATTAAAATCAAATAACCTTAAAATTACGCTCATTTTTCCATACATTCATTATCAAAGTCTTTCATGTGTTCTGCTAAGGTTTATAATAAAATATTCTGCAGATGCAGACTTCTATTCTGAACCTTCCACTATTTCTTTCTATCACCCTACTACAACTTTTATATCATTTTCATATTTAGTGAGACCATCTTGAAAGATATATTTATCCCAAGAAGTTTCTTTTGTATTACCTGTACAACCTATCTCTGAATAATCATAGTGGGACAACAAACAATATTTATTATCTTTTTGTACAAATGTCCTAGGCATTGACCTCTTCTTAGCTAGAGGTTGTCTCTAGGGTTACAAAATCCTTTGACATCGTTGTCGAGGATCAGAGAGCAAATTTATTTTTCCCTTGGGTTTTTGAAAACCATTTATTTATTTGGTGAGCAAAGAAAGTGTGTTGGCAAAATATTCTCACCAAATGAGAATAAAATCAGTAGTCATGGCCCCTAGAAGACTCCACACAGGGTTAGATGCTTCACAACAAAAGACCCTAGCTTTATCTGACCCTGAAAATTTTGTTTCCTAAAGGTTTTGGAGAGAAAAGAAATATCCAAAAACCCTAAGTCCCACTTTGTCTGTTCCTGGTTCCACTTCTTTATCTCAAGATACCAATGTTTCTCACCCTGAAGAAGTCACAAGAAATTTGAACTTTTCTGAAAGGGGTTTCATTCCTCCTCAGTCCTTGTTTCCTGAGCCTACTCTTGAAGAAATATCTTTTGAATCTATTTATTTTTATTTTCCAGCAATCTCAAAAATTAAATAAATTAAAATTATTGATTTTTCAGGCTCATACCAAGTTCTTCCTTCAATTTATCAGTCAGTTCCCATATTTGTTCTTCCTCCCCCCTCTTTTGTGTTTCAAGTGAGAAATCCTCCTCCACCTCTTCAAAATCAAAATATGGTGATTCCAGGGTTCCTTTTAAATCGATGTGCTCCTCTAAATCTTCCCCAACCTATGAATACCATGCCTTAAGATTATTTGAAGTCACAACTGAAAAAACGCATAGCAACTTTCTGTGCTTTCGTAGAAAATATTAATGTGGAGTATTTGGATGTAGTAATGAGGTTATTTTTGAAATCATTGGATGGAGAATCCAGAAAATGGTTCAAGACCGTCCCATCCAATTTAATCAATACCTTGGAGGAATTGGAAAATACTTTTATACAAATATGGGGAGAGAAGAAAGATCATGGGTATTTCTTGACAGAATTCAATGAAATTAAGAGGAAACCGAATGAAGAAGTGGTTGAAATTATTAAATTATCTAATAAACTTTATAGCATTGTGTCATTAGAGATAAACCCCCCCGTGCAAAGGTAGTTTTTGCAGGAGCATTTGAGTTAGGCTTTGGTTTCACACTAAGGAAAAGACGATCTGCCTCCTTAGACCAAATCCAGTCTGATATATTAGAAATTGAAGAAAATATGTCTGCAATAGGGAAAATAAAATAAAAATTTGAACCAGTGGATGAAAAGAAGGGAAAGGGAGAAGCAGGACCCTCTAATCAGTAAAAATATTAACATGAAAAAAAGTTGGATGAGATGACAAAGGTCATATGAAATTTGTCTAAAAAATTAGAGAAGATGGAGCTTGACAATAAAATTCCTCCAAGGTAAATTTAATAGGGGCAAAATAGAAACTTTAATCCTCAATTTCAGAGAGCATTGTGGCAAATTACTCAGAGGGAATGGAGGGACCGAGATCAGGTGCATCCTCCTTTGTATATTGAAGATGAAACTGAAGAATAATGGAGGAAGCTCTCAAATTTCAGGAAAACCAGTACTCTACTCTATCAGAGGAAGAGGGTGAGGAGGTATATGATGATGATTTGGGTCCTAAGTCACAAATTGCATTGGGCGAGGAAGATATTGATGAATATTGTAGAAAATTTATATATTTTATGCAGGCATAATTACACAAGAAATGTGATCTTAGATCTAGAAAGAGATCAAGGAATCAAGATCAAGTCGAAGAACAACCAAAACAGCCAGCCCAACAACCTGTTCAAAGGGTAAATGAAAAGGGAAAGAAACCTCTTAGAGCAATTCCAATTTGTCAAGGAGAAACTTCTAAGAATAAGAAGATTAAAGTGAATCAGGAGAAACAGGTTCAACAACCTATGGTGAGCCAGCAAAACATTCAAAAAGAGAAACCAACAAAAGAGGAGTAAGTTAAAGCAGCAAAGGAGGTTCATTCTTTCAATATTCAAAAATAATTGGAGAAGGTTAAAATACCCATCCCATTGACTAAGTTAGTAAAGCAACTTTCTTACAAGAAGCAGATTTCATATTTTATTAATTTGTCTCAAACAAATGATGCAGCAGACACAGTCAATTTTCAGGCGGAGAGGCTAGTGGTTATGTTTGGCCCACATGTAGGGGAGAAGGATTATTCTACTCCTCCTTTTAACATTTCCCTTCTAATGCATATTTTCATTCTTCATAATTGTATGTTGGACTCTGGGGATTCTCACAATTTAATGCCCCTCTCAGTGATAAAGTAGCTAAACCTTCAAATCACAAAACCATACAAGGATTTGTATTCTTTTGACTCTAAGAGATTCAAGTGTGTTGGGATCATCAAAGAAACCTTGTGGTTTCTCTAGCTCATATTCCAGCCAGAAGTATTGTGATGGACATAGTAGTTGCAGACATCCCAACTCAATTTGGAATGTTGCTTTCTAGACCTTGGGGAGCTAAGGTGGGACGAGTATTAAAGTTGGATTTCACTTATGCAACCACTCCAATCTTCAGTGGAGAAGAAAGAAGACTATACAGGGAGTCGATATTTATCAAAACAATCACGAAGGAGGGTTGCAGCAATTATCCTATTTATAGTTAGGAGAAATATGATTTTTCTTATCTTATGTTGCAAGTACATGAAGAAATTGTTGAGGATACTTAGGTGCAGGTTCCTACAACAGTTCAGAACAAAGAAATAGTAGAAAATGGAATTTGAAATTTGTATTTTGATGGAGCATACTCCAAGGAAGGGAATGGTGCAGGGGTTCTTCTACTTTCCCCAAAAGGTGAAATGATTCTCCTTTCTTACAAATTCGAGTTTGACTCTACAAATAATATAACAGGGTAATAGGCTCTAATTATTTGTCTGTAGGCTACCAAGAATATGAAGATATAATGCATTTATTTCTTTGGCGATTCAGAATTAGTTGTGAAACAAATTAGAGGGCAGTGTCAGAGAAAGCACTCGAAGCTTAGAACTTACCCGAATGAAGTTTGGGATCTAGTGGACAACTTTTTTTAGCTTTTAACATTCATTTTCTGCCAAGGGAAGGAAACAAATTGGTTGATTCACTTGCAGTGGCAACCAACACTTTTAGACCTCCACATATTCTCCACATATTCCAAAGTTGAGGTATGAAGTTGAAGTTTGAAATAGACCTTATATACTAGATAATGACAAATATTGGCAGGTATTTGAAGATGAGGAACAAATCAAAATATTTTTGGAAGTGGTAGGATAGTTTTCTAACTTAGAGATTGATCAAGAAGAGGAATATGAAAATGTTGCAGAGGAAGGAGTTGATGATGAGTTACCTTGGAAAGATTCCATGGTTGGCCAAAAGATTGTTCAATTGAAAGGTAACATGATTCCCAAAGGTCTGGTACCTTTGGAGAAATTGTTTGATGCAAATGATGTTCCAGTAAATGCTAGCAAGCAGAGCTGGGAGGATGATGTTGAAGACTATAATCTTGGAACTGAACAGCAACCCAAACTTGTGAAGATGGCAAAGGATATTTCTAAATATTATAAGCACAGGTATGTAGATCTGTTCAAAATATATTTTGGTGTTTTTGCATGGTCTTATGAAGACCTTAAAACTTATGACAAGGATATCATTCAACATAAAATCCCTTTGAAACCAAGGGTCAAACCATATAAACAAAAGTTAAGATAGATCAATCCTTTGATTTTTCTCTTAATAGAGAAGGGAGTGGAGAAATTATTGCAGGAAAATATAATTGTTCCTTTAAAATATTCCGACTGGGTGGCTAATTTAGTGCCTGTAACAAAAAAGAATGGAGAGATCAGATTGTGCATTGACTTCTGAAATCTGAACGGAGCATCACTAAAGGACAATTCCCCATTTCCAAAAATGGATCATATTTTGTAGAAAGTGATAGGATCACCAAGGTTGTCCATGATTGATGGATTTCCATGGTACAATCAAATAGAAGTGCATCCAGATGATCACAAGAAAACAACTTTCACAACTCCATGGGGAACTTGTATGTATGAAAAAATGCCATTAGGGTTGATGAATGTTGGTGCTACCTTTCAAAGGGCTATGGATATAGCCTTTGTCGGAGAAAAGAACAAATTTGTGGTCATATATTTAGATGATACTATAGTGTTTCCCAAATCTGATGATGAGCACTTGAAACACCTTCAGTGGACTTTTGAAAAGTGTAGAAAATGTGGACTATCACTAAAGCCAAAGAAGTTTCATTGTTATCTAAGAGAAGGGAAATTGTTGGGGTATATTGTGTTAAAGGAGGGAGTCAGAATTGACCCAAAGTGAGTGGAAGAAATCAGTAATATACCTCTGCCCATAAATAAAAAGGAAATTCAGGTTTTCTTGGGAAGAATAAATTTTCTCAATAGATTCATTCCCAATTATGCAAAAATTGTTAAAGAGATCATTGATATGTTAAAGAAGGATGCAGAGGTTAAATGGACTCCAGCATCTAGGAAGTCTTTCACAAGAATGAAAAAATCTTTTGGAGAAACTCTAGTTTTGGTAAGTCCTGACTACCAAAAACCCTTCCAAACTTTTTCTTTTGCCTCACCTTCTATTGTTACAATCGTTCTCTTGCAAAGGAATTAAGACAATAAGGAGCAAGAAGTAGCATTTTTTAGCAGGGTATTGAGGGATGTTGAATTGAAGTATACTATTTTGGACAAACAAGCTTGTGCTCTGGTCAAAGCCTCGAAAGATTTCAAAACATACATTTTGCAGTCCCAAATTACTGCATATGCGCCAAACTCAGTTGTTATGGATGTTTTAAAATAGAGGAGGAATGACCTGTTATAGAGTTTTATGAACCTGTTATAGTCCGAAACATTGGGTTATTAAAACTCTATAACAGGTCATTCCTCCTCTATTTTAAAACTTTCCTCACCTGTATATTTATTTTGGATGTATTGACACATGGTGACAGTGAAGGAAGAAGGGACAAATGGATAGCTAAAATTCAAGAGTATGACATGGAAATCAAGCCAACAAAATTAATAAAGGGATAGGGGTTGGCTAATATTTTAACAGATGTGAATTACCAAGCAATGGGAATTAACTTGCTAGCAGCAATTCTTGAATCAAAGTCAGTTGGTGAAGAAGGTAAGAAAGATGAACAAGATAATTATAGAATTGCATACAAATATATATGCTTTGATTGGTATAAGAATATTCTTCATTATTTACTATTTCTTAGGTGTCCAACAGCCTTAGATAGAGCAAAATATAAGGCTTTGAAATTGAAGACACAAAAGTATGTGATAGTAAATGGTCAGTTATATTGGAAAGATCTTGTTGGTGTTTTGTTGCTTTGTTTTACAGAAGGGGAAACAATTAAAATATTCAATGAATATCATGGATGTGCTTGTGGAGTTCATTACAGTTGGAAGGTGACAACACAAAAAATCTTGAAAGCTGGTTTTTATTGGCCAACTTTATTTTTTGATGTTTACAGGCTAGTTAGATGTTGTAAAAAGTGTCAACTTTTTGCTGAAAAGGAAAAGTTGGCACCACTGCCATTAATTCTTGTATATGTTGAAGAACCATTTAGGCAGTGGGGGTTGGACTTAATAGAGGAGATTAATCCACCTTCCAGTGGACAACATAGTGGATTTTAATAGCCACTAATTACTTTACCAAATGGGTGGATGTTGTTCCAACCAAAAAGGCCAACTGACTCAGTGGTGATCAAGTTCTTGGAAGAAAACATCTTTAGAAGATTTGGCTTCCCTAAGAAATTGGTCACAAACAATGCTCAGGTATTCAAATCTGCAAAATTAGTTGACATTTTCTAGAACTACAATGTTATTCTTTCTCATTCTACCACCCATTATGCTCAAGCAAATTGCTTGGCAGAATCTTCAAACAAAGCTCTGGTAAGAATCCTGAAGAAAATAATTGCATAGAATAAAAAGAATTGGGACTCTCAGTTAAAGTTTGCCTTGTGGGCAAATAGAGTGACTACAAAAATGTCTACTGGTAAGTCACCTTTCGAGTTGGCATATGGAGTAACATATCTCTTTCCTAGTCATCTAGCCAAACCAGTAGTTGCTTTCATTCAAGATGTTGAGGAGGAACCAAATGTATTGACTTGAAGGATAAAGCAGCTAGTAGAATTAAATGAAAATAGAGAACAAGTGACTGAAAATTTGATTAGCTATCAAGAGAATATGAAATTGATTTTTGATAGAAAGGACAAGGAGATATTCTTTCAGCCTGGAGACCTTTTCTTGAGGTGGGATGTCAGAAAGGAAGACAAAGGTAAACACGTTAAGTTTGGTCATCTGTGGTTTGGTCCTTTCAAGGTAGCAGAAGCCAAAACAAACAATAATTTCATTCTGGAAAATCTAGATGGAGAAATACTGCAGCTAACTGTAAATGGATAGTTTTTGAAACATTACTTCTAGCATTAAGCATATTTTAATTCTTCCATTGTAAATAGCGGTATGACCATTGTAAGTATCCAATGATCTTCTCATTGTAATGTTTTAAAGCTATGATATGACTCCATGCCCGAGGTGAAGGCACTAATCTGCAATTCTTAGTGTTTTGTTCCAAAACACTATCCCCAGGTGGAGCCATATGTTCTAGCTCGTTTCACTCTATTTAAAATTTCAGAAAAGGGCGAAAAATCATATACTCCAAAAATAAAAATAAAAACCCCATAAAGCAAAACCAAAAGAAAAAATTTTGAAAAAATTTTGGATCATCGTTTATTTTCAAATAAAAGGGATCAATGTCAGATCGAGAATGGTGCAGGATCAAAATGAATTTCATATTGTTTAGCGAGACCCAGTGGAGAAAAAGTAGAATATTAAAATCTAGGAAATTTTAGAGCGCGATGTCATTCGCGGCATTGGGACTCATCCATAGGTGAACTTGACACCATGAAGAGCGCAACAGTTATGGGCAAGAGTGTTCCCGTAAGAGTTTTGGCTGATAAACCGTCAATGACTGATCAAGGGTGGGGATTCAATGCAACATCACTTAGTGATGTTACCACTTACCACCATAAGTGCCACCGTAGGCGGTAAGCTATATGCATCGCATTCTGCAACAAGCGAGCGAGATTCTAATAGTATGCTATTTTCCATATCACTCCTCCAACTCACTCAACACTTCATCCCACCCCTCCATATCACCCTTCCACGTCAATAATCCAAATCACACCTCCATATCATCATTGTGTCATCATGTCATACATTTGTCACTTCTCATTAAATGTTGTTTCCCCCCGTTAAATTATAAAACCCCATTTTTCGCGCAATTCATTTTATCTGTTATTTATTCTGGGGCATACCAAAGTCCACATGTACCTTCCAGCTCACCAATTTAAAATCCAACGTCATCTAAGAGTCTTCAGGTATTTATCCATCACATAGCCTTACTTAATTGTTTAAAAATGTCAAAGAAAGTTTTTATTGTGGGCTCTACAACCCAAATTCCACCCATGGACACATGGAGGGACATTGTCGACCCTTTGTGCACATTAAACCTTATGGAATTGCGTCAAAATGTTCTAGATGGTCAATTAAGTCACCGGTGTACTCTAGAGTCGTGAAATCTGGGTTGTTGTCTACAATTATCCTCCAAACACAGTTTTTCCCAAAATTTATTACTTGGCTAACCTCTTCACTCCCACCAAAATTCTTTATAATGAATTCATTGGGAGAAAAAATCTTCCAGGTGTCTACTTTTTTAATTCAACAAGCTTTAGATTTTCCACAGTCTAAACATTATACTTCATTTTATGAAGAAACCCTTGTGGCCATTTTCCAAATTTTATCTACAGGGGATTATGCCAAGTTATCCTTCCATCTTATGCCATATAGACATATTTTGTCTCTTGAGCCAGCTTTGTTCCCTCTGGATAATTTTGTTGAAGAAGTTGGGCAGACCTCGAGTACTATATTGAAGGAGTCCTATGAACAAATTGAGGAGAGGAATAAAAAGATCAAGGAAAATGTTGCTTCCCAGTTGGAGGCTCAATCAGTGTTAGAATATCAAACCAAATTATTATCAGCCATGGATTTGGAGAAAAATTAGATATAATTCTCTTTGTCCCATCCTTTGTTATGCAACCAGCTCACAAATAGATAGATCAATGACTTAAAAATTATCGTCTTTGAGGGGGAAACCTCCTTTACATTACATAAATGAATAATTCTTAGATGATACAAATGACAAGACCTCCTTTGTATATATAGGAGTCTAAGGGGTCACAATATAATCAGAGCCTACATAACAATAATAATGTAAGGGAAACACAATAACAATGGTGGGATTCTATGGGGCACAAAATAACAATATGGGGCCTACATGGGCACAACAATAGAAATAAGGGGGATACACTAGTATTATAGGGACCTAACATGCCCCTCTCGATCAAAAAGGTGTTGTCCTCAATGCTTGAGTAGTTCTAGATTCTTTTGTATAAAATTCTCTTCCTCCCATGTGGAATCTTCAATGGGTAAGTTCTTCCACTTAATGAGATATTCTGAAATTGATCAATGTTGTAAATGTCGGGTTCTTGTTTTCATGACTGCTTCAGGTTCAAATATAATTTGTCCTTCTTCACCAAGTCTTGGCAACCTTGTTTGAACTGGAAGCTTGTCATCAATAACCTTCTTTAAGCATGAAACATGGAAAACTGGGTGTACTCGGGAAGATGCAGGCAGTTGTATGCCATAGTACCAATATTTTGAAACACCTTGTAAGGACCATAGTACTTGGGTGACCATTTATTATCCTTCTTAGGTTTCTTGAGAGACATTTGTTTGTATGGTTGTAGCTGTAAAAATACCTAATCACCTACATCAAAACTTCTTTCATTGTGATGTTGATCTGCCTGTTGTTTCATTTGATTCTATACCAGAGTGAGGTTATCATTGAAGAGTTGGAGAACTTGTTGTTGATGCTCAATCTGATATTCCACTGCTTGAACCTTAGAATTTTCTCTCAAAGATGATGTGATGGATGGTGGATGATATTTATAAAGTTCCATAAATGGGGTTATTTTTGTTGTAGTATGGAAGGAAGTGTTATACCACCATTCAGCTAGAGGTAACCACTTGACCCTTTATGTTTGTTTATCAGATACAAATCAACGAACATATCCTTCCAGACATTTGTTCACTATCTCAGTTTGCCCATTAGATTGAGGATGATAAGATGAGATATTAGCTAATTGAGTACCAAGACAGGAAAATAATTCCATCCAAAAATTTCCAGTGAAAATGGGATCTCTGTCACTTACTATAATTTTTGGGTTTCCATGAAGCTTTTGAATTGTTTCCATAAATGCAGTAGCAATTGTATTGGCTTTAAAAGGATGAGATAATGCACAAAAGTGTGCATACTTCGTAAGTCTATCAGCTACCACCATGATGACACTCTTTCCTTTAGACTTGCATAAAATTGTGATAAAATCCGGGACCTCTTCCCAACACTCACTTGGAATGGCTAAAGGTTGTAACAAACCTGTGGTCTTAATTGTCTCAACTTTATTTTGTTAGCAAACCAAACATTCTGCCACAAAATTATGAATATCATATTTAAGGACATCCCAAAAATTCCTTCTTCACCCTATAGTAATTTTTTTAAAATCATGATTTCCCTCCTAAGGGATAGATGTGCAATTCCAAAATAATCTTTTGTTTGAGATGGGAATTATTACAGAGATATAAGCGATCTTTGTACCATAATGAATCATTTTTCTAGCTAAATGTATCAGATGTACTAGGATCTTGCTGCAACTTTTGAATAAGTGACCACACCTCTTCATCATTATTCCATTCATCCCTTGCTTTGTTATCCACTCA
Organism: Pinus taeda; assembly: GCA_000404065.3. Lineage (NCBI taxonomy): Eukaryota > Viridiplantae > Streptophyta > Pinopsida > Pinales > Pinaceae > Pinus > Pinus taeda. The sequence goes on along the minus strand of APFE031589770.1, from coordinate 135,237 downwards.
GGTTGGATAATAGAAATGGAAAAAATCAATGCTTTCACATCCTCATCCTTTCTTAAAAGTGCATCTGCAACAACATTTTTCTTCCCTTTTTGGTAGATGATTCAAAGTCATGACCCAACATCTTTGTCACCCATTTTTTATGCTCTTCTGAAGATAATCTTTGTTCCAAAAGTATTTAAGACTATCATGATCTATTTTTACCTTCAAGTGTCTTCCCATTAGTTAAGGTCACCATTGCTTTAGTGCATGTAGTATTGCCAAAATTTCCTTCTCATAAATAGGTTTGTGTAAATAATTTCCTTTGATTAGAATACTTTCAAAAGGAATGGGTCTTCCTTCTTGCATTAAGACAACACCAATTCCATTTCATGGGGCATCACATTCCACAATAAAAAAATAAAAAAAAATTGTGAAGTCTGGCGTAGCTAAGACTGATGCTTGGCACATTGCCTCTTTAAGATGTTCAAAGGCCTTTGTTGCTTCTGGAGTCCAAGAAAATGAATCTTTCTTTAGTAATGATGTTAGAGGTGTCGCTATTCTCCCATAATTCTTAACAAACTTGCGATAATATCTTGTGAACCCGAGAAATCCTCGAAGATGCTTTATAGTTGTGGGGATTTTCCATTCCTTAATGGCTTTAATTTTGTTATGGTCTACCTTAACACCCTCATGAGATATAATATGACCCAAATATTCCACCTATTATACTCCAAAGAAACATTTGCAGGGTTTTGCATAAAATTGTTGAACATGACTCTTCCAAGACTTGTTGTAGATTAGTATATCATCAAAAAATACTAACACAAATTTTCTAAAGAAGGGTTTGAAAATGGAATTCATCAAATCTTGATGTGGAAGGTGAATTAGTAAGGCCAAAAGGCATGACCAAAAATTCATAACGACCCTCATGAGTTCTGAATGCTATTTCAGAATGTCTTCAGTTTTCATTCTAATTTCATGATATCTTGAATGAAGATCCAACTTGGTGAAGTAAATTAATACATATAATTAATCCAACAATTCGTCAATGATAGGAATGGGAAATTTATTTAATAGTGAGCTTATTGAGATCCCTATAATCTGGACACATACGCCATGATCCATCCTTCTTATGCATCAATACTGCTAGAGGAAAGAAAGAAATTTGATCAAGTTGAATTATACCAACCTCTAGCATTTCTAGAACCATATGTTCACTTTCACACTTTTGGGAATAAGGATATCTGTAAGGCCTAACGTTTGGAGGAACACTTTCTGGAATCAAATGAATAGCATGATCATGATCACGAATAGGTGGGAGGCCTTTGGAAGTCTCAAACACCTTGGAATGATTATCCACGAATTTTTGGAGATATGGAGAAATTAATTATTTCTATTTTTGAACCTCTAGTGAGCATAATTGTGCAATTACACCCCATTTTTATTTCTTCAGAAGCTTTGTCATGCCATTACAGTTGATCATCTTTCTTGGTTTCACTGTGATACCCCTTAATTCAAGTTCCTTTCCTTAAAAAAAAATCAATAAAAGTTCTTGAAAATTGAAAGTTACTGTCCCCAAATATTGTAACCATTAGACTCCCAGTACAACATCAACACCGCCCACTGGAATGGAAAGCATTGGACTATTCAATACATATTCCATCATGGTTAGCTTGATATTAGGGCACTTTCCATAGCAAATTATAGTTCCTCCATATGCAATCATCACTTAACACTCTGGTGCTAGATATAGGAAGCAATTGAATTCCTTGGCTATCTTACAATGTATAAAATTATGGGTACTACCCGAATCAATCAATGCTATTACCTTTTTCTTCTTGATATATCCTTCTATCTTAAGAGTTTGAGGAGTGGCAATTACTGCCAATGCATTACAAGATATGGTTGAATTCATTTCTTCTATCTTGGGGGTTGGTTCCTGGTGTATATCCTCTTTTAATGTTTCTTATTCCTTTCCTTCCTCCTCTTCACAATCTGTGTAGAATAATTTCTTCTCAGAAAAATTATGACCTTTACTATATTTTCTATCACAACTATAACAAAGCCCTTTTTCTCTTTTTTCCTCCAATTGTTTTGGCATCAACCTTGTAGGTTGTGGAATACTAGGAGAAGCAATACAGTTGTGGGTGGCATACTTCCTAGTTGCCGTAATTTTGCTTTCAACTTTTCTTGTCACCCTAAATGCCTTCTCCAATGATCAAGTCCCCAAAGGTGAACATCATGTTGGATATTATCTCTTAAATTCCCTATGAAGACATCAATCCTATGCTCCTCTGTAATATTGGTTACCCTAATATTCAATTTTTGGAAGCCTTCAATGTGCTCCGCCATTGAACCCTTTTGTTTGAGATTTATCAATTGGCTAAAGAAGGTGTTGTTCTTTGTATCTTCATAATGTGCTATCATTTCCTCCATAAAAATTGACCAAGTGACAAGTGTTTTACGAGAACAAAACCATCTATACCATGCAAACTGATTGGGTTCTAAATATAAAGATGCAATATGTACCTTTTATGAGGGTTGTACATCATATAGATCAAAATATTTCTCCATCTATAGTATCCATGTTACTCGATCCTTGCCATCAAACTTCCTCATATATATCTTTAGAATTTGGTGGTTCTTAAACCCCACATTGGAGTCTCTAAAATCATAATTCATATTCATTTTATCCTCATCATGATTTTCATGGATTGCCTTGTCACTGTTAGCCTCCTGCTGCAGCAGGTTACTCATATTTCATGATTGACATTTTTACAGGCCAAATATGTCATACTTTGCATCCTGCAATGCTCCATATTTGCTAACAGTCACCAGAGAAA
>APFE031589770.1:94788-113839 GCA_000404065.3 Pinus taeda | reverse complement strand
TATATTCATATTTATATACATATAGATGAGTTATCTCTTCTGAGATTATAGGTTTTAAACCAAGGCTGAATAGTTAGATCATCCACAGTCCAAACCTTCTTATAATTAACAGAGATATTTCCCACCTGTCCATACACAAAATTTTAATCCAACTTTCAATGAACACATGAATAAGCCTATTCATATAAAGGTGTTCAAAACATATGCAGTACATTTTTCATGCAAAATTGATATCCCTAGTCATTAATCTAGTTGATTAAAAACCCTTTGTTGACCTATAATAATAGGACATAACAATTAAGTAAACAAAGATACATTAACCCCTTAGAAATGAATCATCCCTCATCCATAGCATAGAACTTTAGTATAGTACAAGAATTCACATTCATCATCATATCAGAAGCATTATGCCAAAACATTAAACCATTATCATCACATGCATTAAACACATGCATAAAATTCAAAGTGTAAGAGTTTGAGTAAACACTTATCTTATATCATAAGTTGGGAGACTGAGTCTGGGACTTCAACTCTCCACCCAACCTTAGATTGGATTACATTGTGGCCTTTATTGCAACCAATCACCCTCGGGCCAGATTCCAGAGCTTGAGGAGGTTTGTTCAAGGGATAAAACCAATGTTGCTAGATGAGATAAGAACTCCATGGGACCAACCACCTCCACCCACCAGTTGAACTAATGCAATCAACTATTCACAAAGACTCCAAAGGTTTGTCACCTCCACCTTTAGATGTTCCATGAAGTCAATAGCTCTCCAAAACTTAGGCTAAAACAGGGAATCTAGAGACCTCCATCCTCCACCCACCAATTAAACAAAGGAATCTAGAGGTTCTCCACCTCCATCCTCAGTGATACAAGGGGATCCAAATGCTTATATCTCCACCCTCAATTATACAAGAGAATCCAAAGTTTTGTGTCTACACCCTCAATTCTATAAGGGACTCCAAAGGCTCCACCTCCACCCTCAATGAAATAAGCACCGTGGTTCCAACCAATAAATGGAATCCAGAACTCACTGTAAAAGCAAAGAAACAAAACAATCCAATAAATTCTTCCAGTTTCCTCGTGCTCAACTTAATTTTTCCTTAATTCTTTGTGTTGCAACAATGCCGAACTTTTTCCTCCTTATCAATGCTACATTCAGTTTTCCCTTCAATTCTTAGACATATCCTGCCCCCTCCAGCTCTCTATTTATGTATTCTCCTCTTTTTATGAATGCCTCATGTGGCTTCCTTTCCTATGTTTCTCATTCTTTGTATATCCCCACCTTCCCCCCATAAACTGTTGATTTCTCCTTTCTTTTATGCCAGTGCCTATGTGCTTTTCCCCTCTCTTCACAAAAACTTTGTAGCTTGTGGGGTGATGCCACATCTCCCCCGTGGTCTTTTTTTTTTTTTTTATTAATTGGAACCAACAACCTCCTCTTTGCTTATGTGCTTTGGGCATAACTACTCAACAACTCTTTCATCACCCATTGATTTTTTTGTGTCCTTTCTTGCTTACATTTTGCTCCAAGGGAGCATGGCCTTTGTCCTCTTATCCAACTTCCCATTAATGGCATAATCCAACCCTTTAAAATGCATGCCTACAGTCATCCTTGGATATCACAATAATTAAAATTCCCATGCAATTACCCTCCTCAGTTCTTTAATCCGTGTCCCAAGACCTCAGCCCATTTTGAACAAAATATTTAAAGTATTTTGCAATGCATGGGAAAATGGCCAGGGGTTTTCATAAATATAAACATGATGATAATAAATTTTGATTCCTATAATATGTAGCTAACATGAGTTATAGATGTGTGAACAAAATAAAATCAACATACATCAGGATTTCATGTATAGTTTTGGCATGAAAAAGTAATGAGTTAATTTGATTTTGTTCATATAACTAACAGTTGGGTGTGTGTGGCAACACAGGAAGTCCCAAATGCGATAACAAATAAAAGGATGGACAAAAATATGGTACATCATAGCATGGATCAAGTCCATCAAGAGAAAGAAGGGGAAAGTTCCCATAATGGGATAGAAACCTTCAAGAGATTGAAAGTTGAGCTAAAGAAATACAAGGTAGTGAATGAAAGGCTCATTAGAAAGAAAAAAGAATAAGAAAGGTTGAACACAATGCTACTAAAACACTTGTCATACAAGCAAGCTTTTTTGCAAAAAACATCAACCTCTAGAGATATAGAGGAATTCCATGATGACAAGGCTAGAAAGGAACATTATGAGGTTGGAGAGAAAATAAAGTCGGTTGTAGGTTGGCATTGTGGAGAGGCACATCTGAAGAAAGATTGCCCTAACAAACAATGAAAGAGAAAGAATAGTTGATGTGAATTCCAAGCACATGAACCAACAATCTGTAATACAAAAGGGGATGAAGGAGCATCCCCTCAAACTCTCTAAAATACTAAAAAATTCCTTATTGAACAATTTAGAGGGATGTTGGAATTTTGAGTTTGATATAAACCTTGGAAATGACTCTGACTAAAAAAAATTGCACATATTGGTGATGGACACACTGAACACCAGAACTCAAGGGATTGAGTTGTTGTGTACTAATGAAGGATGTGTATATGATATGTTTTGCATGTTTATGTTGTTATTATTGGCTACAAGTTTCTTGTTGTTTTCATTTGTTGACTTTGAGAATGCCCATTCTACCTTGTGTTGTTGTCATGTATTGTTTTTGTGGTATTTTCACTATTCTCATTCTTTCCTCTTGCCCCTTGTGGTTTGGTCTTGGTTGGTTTTTTGGGTGGTGGAAAGGAAACAAAAGGAGCTCATGGAGAAGAGCTAAATAAAACCCACTCGGAAGTTAAGACTCTGATTGAACCCTATGCATAAGATAAATGGAAATAGAGCATAGAAGACAATGGACTAGCTAGGTGGACCTGGTTGGGTCCACATGAACAAGATCGACAAGACATGACAGCTATGAAAATAGCATAAGAAGGAAGTTTCCTTAATTGAAATAATGTATGGTTGATATGTGTGTGTGTCTATTTTGTCTTCTATGAATATGAGGAAGATGATAAAGTGAAATAACGATATGAGGACGTTGACCAATTCAAAAGGTCAATAGTTGAGAACCATCATAGTAGTAATATAAGTGATTAATCTTTAAAAATATGATCACTGTGTGAATGGTATGAAAATAGAATTTGTACTCAGTATGTTTTGAGTTACACAGTGAGGTTACTTAATGGATTCCATGTTATATGTAACACCATTGGGCAAGTGGGTAGGAATGACCTATTATTGATCATTATCATTATTGATATGGTATGTTATGCCCTTGATATTTGTTGTGAGAATGAGTGAGATTGATAGAGATTGGAAATTGACATCACATGCTTAGCATGGATGAGGACATGTTGTAATTGAATACAAATGAAGATACCTTTGTGAGCTTTTGATTGAATTTTTTTGGTAATTATCATTATTAATATGTTATGTTATGGTCCTAATATTTGTTGTGAGCATGAATGAGATTGCTAAAGGCTGGAAATTGACATCACATGCTTAGCATGGATGAGGACATGATAGTTGAATGCAAATGAAGATACCTTTGTGAGGTTTTGATTGAAATCTATGAATGGTTGAGTTGATGAATTTATGACTAAATGTGAAGTTGAGATCATTTCAAGAACCGCTAAGTATTGCAATAGCATGAATGTTATCAACTAGTTAGACCCATCAAAATGCTCTAGTTGAAAGTGTTGGTAGTGGAATCCAAGAAAATAAGGCAACAATAAGCCTAGGTAAAAAGGGTAAACAAAAGGAATTGGGTAAGAATTCTTGTAGTTGAGTTTGAATACTCTTATTTTAAATTTATGCATGCTTTGCATGGATATCAGGAAGCAATATCGTAAAGGCGATGGGCCTTTGGTATGAAACCTTGCAATAACTTTTTTAATGCCTACTAAGTGAAATGAAGAACTAAAACGCTAATGAATTTATAGATACACATTTCTCATTTCTGACTTATTGGTTTGTTGAAATAAATGTTTAATTGTATTATGAAATGCTTCAAATAAATGTGATGCACATATACAGTGCAATGGCAGTATAATTTCAATTTATTTCAATTTAATTGGAGTGCTATAATTTTTATGAGCATAATAATTCTAAGGTCACTTTAGGTTGTTGTAAATTTTTGTAATAAAAGAGATTGCATATGTATGTATATAGACATTGACAAGTGTTGGTTGTTGAAAGACCATGTTGCGGGAAAAGTGTTGGAATGGTGTATGAGATCAAAGCCACCATGATAAACCAACAACGCCAATAAAGGAGCCCAATGACATGACTACAGATCTCATGCCAATGAGATTAGGTTTTTGGGTGAAGCAAGGATTAGGCAATTAAAACCTTTGGTTTGAAATTTTTTAGTATATCTCATGGGAAACTAAATGTTGTAACACAGGTAAAATGATGGAGCTAGGAGCTCTGGAAAAAGATTATTGCGATAGAATTATGGCCCATGGCATTTTGTTTATCTCATGGGAGAAATTCATAAGTGGTACCTTGATTATGAGACTCCATGAGTAGTACAATGGAGCATGACGGATGGGTATTTAGCCATAAGACTCCATGCACGTGTCACTAGAGCAAGCTAGATGGATATTGGGTTGTAAGACTCTAATGACTACCCCATGTAGGAAAGCCTTAAAACAAGTAGATTGTTCACACTGTTGGTTTCCTAGGTCTAGACAGGCGAGTAACTGATGAGGGTCCATACATGAAATCCTTGGGACAAGCAGACTACTCAGACTAGTGGTTTCCTAGGCCATAGGTGGGTAACTGGTGGGAGAAGAAATATGCCCATGCTCATTGGGATGTAAGCGTGAGGAAGCAAGTTTGGATCTATACGAAAACACTGTGTGGAGTAGTATATCCATAGGTGGAGACACAGTGTGCTCTAGACTTTGGTAGTACTTAGCAGGTAGAGACACTATGTGTTACGGATTCTTATGAGATAGATTTAAAAATGGACCTAGTTGGAGACTAAGTGGAAAATTTGACTCATTAGTGCTTAATAGGTGGAGGTGTGCTTTGGATTATTGTGGTGCTTAACAGGTTGAGGTGTGATTTGGATTCTAGTAGTACTTAACAGGTGGAGACATGCATTAGATTCCTATAGTGCTTAGCAATGGATTGCATTGAGCTTGTTCAAGTAAAGATAGAGCTAAAGACTGCGTAAATCTATAGAGTGTACAAGGAAGCAAAGATTTACCATAGAGATAAGTATCAACTACCCATTTGAATAATTTCTCTGTTAAGTTTTGAATTAAAATTTTGTGGTTGACCTCATAAAGAATTTTCTAATGAAAGTATGGTTTAAATTAAAAAAATTAGGATGAATCTCATAAAATTCATATGCTTGTGATGTAGGAGAACTACTAAATTGTCCTCCACAAATACATGAGGTTGACTGCAAGGAAAACAACATCAACACAATAATATTAGTGTGTGCAGCAATAATACACTGCAAGGGAAGACTTTAGGAACTAGGCCATTATGGTGACATTGCAGTAACCTTGTGGTATGCATTGATCACCATGAGGTATGTCGTGATAAATGTGATGTCTTATTAAATGAAGGCAAGGTTATACCTTGAGTGAGAAGGTTCTTCCTATGTGAGGAAGCATTGTAAAGGAATGGATCACCCAAGGGATTGAGGAAGCAAAGAAGGGGATTCCTAATCTTGGAATGTGAGTGACTTCATGGAAGAGGAATGGATTATCTAAGGGACTGATGGAGCAACGAAGGTAATGCTAAAATTTATAAAGTGTGTGGCTTTCAAAAAATCACGTGCATACTCACTGGAATCATAGATGCATTAGGTGTGTCCTAGACAACAATGGGCTAAATTTGTTCCCTGAAGGAGCATTGAGCACAGTGAATGGCATGGTTGGACATTGGAGGTGGATCACACTCTAGAACCGAGTAATCGAGTAGGATAAAGTGTAATGGAAGTAATTTGACCATATGAAACCACTTGATAAATGGCTTATCATATGAGGGTATCATGTAATATTCCTACCTAACCCCTATTTTGTACATGTATGCATGTGGATATTGAGGTTGGGGTGCCTCTGGAAGTATCCACATGATTAGGTCGGTTTATGACATGTTAAGACCAAAGTACCTATGTAATGGGTTTGATAACTGTGGTATTTAGGTTGGTGACCTGGAAACATATGATATAGGATAGTGAGCCAAAGTTATTTTGTGGGCCTATGTGCCTGTTCATTTATGTTTATAGATTTTGGAGCTAGCATGCCCAAGTATATATGTGATTTTGGCTATGTGGCTGGAGGGCAAAGATTGTAAATATGATGTAAACTTTTGTACATATATTTTAATAATAAAATAAGTTGGTTGTGGTGCCCACTCACTGGTAAAGAGTATGGGGGGCATGCAACTCCACAGCAGTAAAGGAAATGGGATGATGTGATAGGTGTTGGTAAAAAGGACACCTGGCGCCCACGTGGCTGTAGGAGGTTCCAGCTGGAAAAGAGAGGCCATGCATATTTAAAATATGAATATTTTTCCTGTGAGGCAGTTAATTAAGGAATTCATTCAATGAATTCATTCAAGGTTATGGATTAGTCAATTTGTCTTGGGTTTACCCTCTGTAACTGACTGGAGTTCTCGTGAACTCGATTCTTATTGACTAGTCAGTAAGTCCTGTGCTCGGATTCTGTCACTGACTGGGAGTTGTTTTGGTTCTTAGTGACCAGACAGTGAGTCATGTGCTTGGACTCTATAACTAAATAAGAATTGTTTCAGTTGTTAGTGACCAATCGGTGGGACTTGTACTTAGACTCTGTAACTGACTGGCAGTGGTTTTGCTTCTGGTGACTAGTCAGTGAACCCTATGCTTGGGTTCTATAACTAACTAGGAATTGATTTGGTTTGGCCTAGAACAATACCTGGAAGCCCAGAGAGCAGCATTAGCTCCTAGAATCCCAAAGCTAAGACCATCCATGGTTGTCCATAAGGCGCCCTAGAAGGTGGGCATCACTGAGGAAATGTTGGGCGCATACAAGTAGTGTGGCACTTAGATGCAGGTTCAAGGGGGTGGAGACCGTGAGCCTGTTGTTGGAGTAGTGATTGTTGGGTTGGTACCTTGGCATGTGTTGTGATAATGGTTACTTGGTTTATACCATTTATTTTGGAGTTGTATCCATGGCTCAAGGGTGACCCATGGTTTATATTTATGAACCACAAAGTCTATAGTTGGGGGAACGTGGAAAGCCCACAACCAGTTGACCATTTTATTCAAATAAGTGTTTACAATGTATGATGAAATTTTTATGTGTATTTATGTGTCTTGATAATAAACCATAATTTGGGTATTTGTTGTGTTCGTTGAGTACCATGTGATGCATTTGTCTATATGATTATGTCTACAAACCCTAGTTAGGGTTTGGTGTTGATGAGATTAATATTTTGTTGTGATGTGTACTCTCTGATGTGTATTTTACTATTCAATTGCATGAATTTATACTTAAATTGTACATGGTTCCTAGAGCTAGGTATTACATGTAAATTGTTTGTAATAATTGTAACTAGATTAATTAATACCAGGTGCAAGGGTTTTTCCTTGGTAGAGCTAACACATACATGAGGATAGATTTATAGTGTATAATTGGCTACAGAGAACCAATAGTGAGTTGGTGGGGTCCTAGAGGCTCTATGGACATGCTAGGGTTTCTTAAGGTTTGGAGCTTCTGCTAATATTTTGGTAGTACTTGATTATTTCGTAGTGTTTCCCGGCTAAGGGTTGAGAACATTACAAAGTGTTATTAGAGCGAGCTTACAACACTCAACCTGTACAGGCCAGAAGTAAAGAACAACGACAACATTTTGTGAATGTTTTCCAACTATTTGACAAAGTAGCTCACAGGTTCTCTAGATATGCATGTGGATCTCACGAGTTAATGCCTCGACAAGAAGTGATCTCAAGGGATACAATGACTGCTAAAAACAATTTGTCTCAGCCAATGTTTCTAGGGAATGTACCAGCTTTGCAGAACCCACTAACAAAGATAAGAGTCCATTAATTAGAATGAGTTTCCAAATGAGATCTTTGTTATGTTGAGAAATCAATGCAAGTATATTAGGGTTTGATTCCTCTTTCTTGATAATTACTTGTGAGTTATTTTGGCTTCTTTTACTTCTTTATTATCTTATATTTCATGAAGAAATTACCATATTATGTGTGTATTAAGATCACTAAACAAAAGACACAAGATGTAGGCACTATGCCAAGTAAAAACCCCCCTCGAGGGGAAAACCCAATCATAAATTTTTCTCCCTTCAATAGTATTCTTTGAGAATCTTCAACCTAGACAAAGACCAAACCTTCCCTCCACACCAAGTCAGCCTTCTAGATCTTTGACCTCTTTGCAGCATCACTTCCACCCCAACAACTTCGACTATGCAGCAACTTACAGCATTAGGCAACAACTGGCAACAACAACACTTGGAAGAATTCGATCTCCAAAACAAGGGCATGAAATAGAGAGAGTAGCTCCAAAACTTCAATTTCTTCCTTCTCCTTAGACTTGACCCAACTCACACTTCCTTTAAACTTCTTTTACCCACTTCGTACTTCTCCAGCTTCCTTAGAGATATTGAACTTACTTGAGATGAGATACTCCAAATGAATTTGACTTCCTTCTATTTATAGGCTTCAAGTGAGGTTGAATTGGTGTCCTTAGCCCTACTTGATCTCCTTTAGGATGACTTGGTATGGAGGTTACATAAATTACATTTAACTCAATAATAAACCTTGTTTACATGATTCAAAATCCTAAGAATGGTCTCTTTAAATGTATAATGACTCTATTGACTCAACATTAATCCTAAGAGTCCACAATGGGGACTTTGATTAATATAATGGTGACCCAAGCATGAAACCCATGCTTTAATAAGTCATTGATACAAAAATATAAATTATTTTCTTTATTCTTTTGACAAGTACATTTTATGATGACACAAATACAATAATGAAGACCAAGCCTAGTTACATTTTCCAACACACCCTCTTAATTAGGGAGGTATTCATAATATAAAAATACAATAGAAGATCTCAACTTATATGAACAATGAAGAGTTTAGGCACCGTAATGCCATGGAATAGATTCCTGACCAAGGCAATCTATCCATTGGTCTCTCAACAGTTTAGGCACTGCAATGCCACGGACTAGATTCCTGACCAGGGAAATCTATCCGAGTGAGAATAAGCTAGACTTAAGCTTTTAGCCTCTCTAAGTACCATCAGGCTTACTAGCTAACCACCAACCCAGGGACCTAGGTATGTATCCATGGTTAGAGCTCTATGACCCATGCCACCCTTTCTACTTTGGAACATATATGTTAACACAAAGTGTCAGCCAAATGTCCTCCCATGAAATGCTTCACTCGCAAAGCCTCAACAAATCTATTCCAATTTCTTATCATCAATACAATCAGTAATATTTTCTAAACTAAGCATGCTTCTTAAGTATCCAAACTTCTTATTAGGAATCATTGGCCTAAGAGGAATGGACATGGATTCAAAGGGGAACGGACATGGATTCAGAGGTTTGAGGAGGCATTTCTTGGGAAGAGTTTAAACTCAGGGTGCTTCATTTAATATGCCATCATATTTCTAACTCAGTTTAGTGGTCTACACAGAAGGAAAGGAGGTGGAGTATGGGTTCCTTGAGTGAAGTATGAACCCCATACCACCTCTTTCCTCATCTACATATAGCAAAATAATGATGGGCTCATTATTCATGATCTTGATGTAGAGATTTGGATCAACGAAACTCTTTATGAATCCAATTCTAAGTACATATGCATCCATCATTGCATATCACGCCCTAGGTGCTTGCTTCAAACCATATAGGGCCTTCTTGAGTATGCAAACATCATAGTCCTTGCTATTAACTTCAAAGCCTTCGGGTTGTTCAATATACACTTCCTCATTAATGGTCCCATTTAGAAATGTGGTCTTCACGTCCATTTGATGGATATTCCAACCCATTGTAGGAGCCCATGAAACAAAAGATTTAATGGTATTATACCTTGTTATGGGTGCAAAGGTTTCCTCATATTCAATGCCTTCCTTTTGTGAAAACCTCTTGCAACGAATCTATCTTTATACTCATTTATACTTTAGCCAACAACATGTTTGATCTTATAGATCCATTTAGAAGTGACAACTGATTTGTCACTAGGTCGAGGAACAATTTCCCAAACCCCATTCTTCATAACGGATTTATATTCTTCCTACATTGCCTTCTTCCAAACCTCTTGATAAGCAACATCCTTGAATGTAGATGGTTCGGCTTCAATTAACTTTGTCATATATGCAGCATAGCCATAATAATTTTTCGATCTCTTACTTTCCCTGAAGATTTCTTTCATAGCTTCATGTCCTTCAACATCTTCTAATGTAGATTTTAACTAATTTTTCCTTTTGCTTGTGGTTGGGATGACCACAAATTGAATAGGCTCACTTGGTCCTTCTTATTCTTATTGATTTGTAGTTGGGTTTTCATGATGATCTTCTTCTTCTCCAAATATTGGAATTTCTTCGTAATCAAAATCAATAGGAATATCCTTTGATTTCTTGTAGGGTTAATTTTCATTGAATATGACATCCCTACTTACTTCAATATGTCTTTCTTCCTTAATGTAGATTCTATATGCTTTTGAGGAGGGACTATATCCAATGAATATTCCCTTGATACTTGTAGAATCCAACTTCTTTCGCTTGTCCTTTTGAACGTGGATGTATGTTGGACTTCCAAAGATTCAGAGGTGATCCACACTCGGCTTCTTTCCTATGAATACTTCTTCGGGTGTTATATTATTAAGACTTCTATGGGGTATTGTATTTTGAATGTACATGGTTGTCATTGTTGCTTCTCCCCATAATAATTTTGGTAGGTCTTGATCAAGAAGCATAGTTCAAATGCCTTCTTCACTTGACCTATTCTTCCTTTCGACCACTCCATTTTGTTCGAGATAATAGGAAACAATAAGCTCCCTCTTAATTCCTGCTTCCTTACAATATGAAATCAATTCCTTAGAAGTGTATTCCCACCATTGTTGGGCCTTAAAGTTTTTATCTTTCTTTTGGTTAGGGTTTCCACTTTCGACCTAAACTCCTTGAACTTTTCAAATACTTCATCTTTTGTTTTGAGAAGGTAGAGCCATGTCTTTCAAAAATAGTCATCAATGAATGTTACATAATAGAGATGAACTCCAAGTGATTTGTCAGACATGGGTCCACACACATAAGAATGAATGAGGTCTAATATCTCTTTATACCTAGTTTCACTATTTGGAAATGGCTTTCTTGTATGTTTTTACAAAGAGCATCCCTTGCACATGCCTTCATGATCTAACTTCAAATTGGGAATACCATGAACTAATTAACAAAGATTAGGGATGAATTTATAATGAATATGGCCATACCTCCTATGCCATATCTCAATGGGATTGATTCCATGTGAACCAAAGCTTGAGGAGGTGGTTTAATAACTCTATAAAGGCTTCCTTCACGAACTCCAATAACCCTAGCTTTATCTATCCTAGAGTCTTTTCCCTAAACCAATACTTTTCCATAAACAAAGACAACTCTATCCCCTTTATCTTCTAAACAATAAATAGAAAGCAATTTTTATTCAAACCTGGAACATACTGTGTGTTGTTGAGGTGCAAATTTGATCCATTTTCTAGCTTCAACAATGTTCATCGTAAGCCTCTAACATCATAACTTTTGTTGTCACCCAATTCCACTGCATGAGAAGATGAATCCTTTGATAGTGTATGAAGTTGTTTACTTTCTCCTGTCATGTTCCTTGATGCTCCACTATTAATGATCCATGCATTGTCATCACTAAGGGAACCTGTAAGAGAAGCCAAGAACCCTTGACTCTTGACCTTGTTGAATAAGTAGTGGATGACCTTCTTGATCCAGCTTCCAACAGTGTTGATAACCATTTGTGGCAGCAAGAATATTCCAATTTAATTTGTCCTTGAATTAAATTGTGAGTTAAAATAGTCTTAACAGCTACTTGGAAATAATTAATTAAGTTATTTTGACTTAATTATTTGGAGAAATTCAAGTTAGAAGTCTTTCTGAAGTCATGCAAGATTTATCCCTTAAATTAAGGAGATAAGCCTTAAATTAAGGAGATAAGATTGAGTTGTAATTAGTTAACTCATTTTATTGAGTTAACTCCAGTTAAATTAGTTCCAAACTATTTTAGGAACTAATAGAGAGTTAACAATCAGTTGATGCATGCATGCACTCAACTAGTGTACTCCAGTTAACTGAAGATTCCCTCATCAGAAACTCATGCATGTCTATTATGAGAAAGACCTAGTTGAGAGTAAAGCCAAGGACAATGTACTATCAGTTGCATGTGTTTTCTTATAAAGAAAACTAATGCATGCAGAATGAATCAATTCCCTGAGGATTGCACAGTTCTGATAGTGTGTGATATCAGGAGATCATCCACTTGGTAAATCGAGTTTTTCCAATTGGTTGAAGGAGATCATCCCAGAGGAACAACACAAGCAAATAGGAGCTTGGAGGGTAGAGAGGAAGGCTTGTGAGAAGCTAGGATTGCCTGTGAGCATCTGTGAGGGTTGTACTGAAAGCTGGCTAGCTATGAGAGTTAATGCTTTGTATAATTCTGATGTATTTCCACCTTGTATGATAATACAGATAGTGGGGTTTTTAGTTGAGGCATTCCCCAAAGTATTTTCATGTGTATTATGCGATTGATTATTCTTCTTCTGGTTATATGTGTTCATCTCGATCTTTAAGCTTCCGCAAATTGATAGTAGAAGTAGGTTATAGTATACTGATTTGATTTATATTGCATTATCGGGTTAAACTACAGTGCAAATTCTCTACATGGTATCAGAGCAAGATCGGTAGAGAAAATTCAACACCATTCTCATGTAGTTCATCAAAGAGGGAGAATCCATGCCAACAAAGTGATATTCAACTTTTCCTGACCTTAGCTCTGATACCATGTTGAGAAATAAATGCAAGTAGATTAGGGTTTGATTCCTCTTTCTTGATAATAACTTGTGAGTTATGTTGGCTTCTTTTACTTCTTTATTATCTTATCTTTCATCAAGAAATTACCATATTGTGTGCATGAAGATCACAAAACACAAGACACAAGAAGTAGGCACTAAGCCAAGGCAAAACCCCCCTCAAGGGGAAAACCCGGTCAAAAAATTATCTTCCTTCAATAGTATTCTTTGAGACTCTTCAACCCAGACAAAGACCAAACCTTTCCTCCACACCAAGTCAACCTTCTAGATCTTCAACCCCTTTGCAGCGACACTTCCACCCCAACAACTTCGACTATGCAACAACTAGCATCATCAACAATTGAAAGACTTTGATATCCCAAAATAGGGCACGAAACAAAGAAAGAGTAGCTCCAAAACTTCGATTTCTTCCTTCTCCTTAGACTTGACCCAACTCACGCTTCCTTTAGATTTCTTTTACCCACTTCGCACTTCTCTAACTTCCTTAGACATATCAAACTTGCTTGAGATGAGATACTCCAAATGAATTCGACTTCCTTGTATTTATAGGCTTCAAGTGAGGTCTAATTGGTGTCCTTAGGCCGACTTGATCTCCTTTAGGCCAACTTGGTGTGGAGGTTACATAAATTACATTTGACTCAATAATAAACCTTTTTTACATGATTCAAAAGCCCAAGAAGGGTCTCTTTAAATGTACAATGACTCTATTGACTCAATATTAATCCTAGGAGTCCACAACGGGGACTTTGACTAATATAATGATGACCCAAGCATAAAACCCATGTTTTAATAAGTCATTGATATCATAATAAAAAATATTTTCTTTATTCCTTTGACAAATACATTTTATGATGACTCAAATACATTAATGAAGACCGAACCTAGTTACATTTTCCAACATGTTAATGGTACAATAAGGGACATGTATGACGCGTGTAAAAGAATATATAATACACAATAATTATTTGATATAATTTCTGAATGAAATGACTTCTTGTAGACATTAATGATATATACTCGAAAAGAGAAATTAAAAATGAGGGATGATAATTATTGGAAAAGAAATTGTCTTTTGATTTGGGCGGTTATGCTCATGATGACCAAATGTGGGCCGAAGGAAGAATTTGAAAATGATTTCCAATTGCTTAACAAAAAGATTGAACGTGATGTGGTATTTGGGGCTGCATTATTTAAGTAATATGTTTGGTAATGAGTTCTTAAAACTTATAATGTGTTTCATTGAGTGCGAGAACCGTATGGTTGCAATGCATTTTATTTGCACAAAAGAGCCTTTATACAATGTATACATGTTGACATTTACATAATCTACATGTGCAATTAAATTATTCTTTAACAACACCCAAATTTATCATAAAAGGATTAGCAATTGGGATGGATGAAAGTCTTGATTTCATCATTTGGGTCAATCAGACTTTATCTAGATCAAGAATTTACGCCCGAGATTTACAAAGGATACATTTTATGTTATTTTTATGCACTTTTGATATGAACTTTAACCTTTATTGACCTATATTTTCATTATGTTTCATTCGGACACATTGCAATGCTTGATTATGATATTGTAGAACTACGTTAGTTGAGTCGATAAGTAAGCTTAAAATTTTTCTTAAATATTGGTATACTAAGAAGCTTTTCATTCCATTGAATGTTCTAAATTTATTGTCAAATCTAGTGGTTTCAACCCTAGTACGAATTTATTTTGAATTAAAGGCTTGACGTAAGAAAATTGTCACTTTTAACCCCGAAGTCGTCGTATCTCTAAGATCGTGAGCTTTGATAGTAGGTTCTATTATTTTTGTCATGTTAGGGCATAATTGTCCTTGAGTCACTGCACAGAAAATGGTGCAAATGTCAGGAACGTTCGGAATAGAATGCCTACACCCGAATTGTCAAATAATATCTTGGTAATTGTTGGGCAAAAGATCTAGTGGGAAATAAACTTGATCAAATAGAAACTCTAAAACTTTTATGTAGAAATCTTCAATTTTTGTAATGCATAAAAAATGGAGGATGCATGAACCCTCAAACTGTGGCATGCCACATTAACAAAATGGAACCATGCCAAGGGCAGAACCAACAATATGGTGACAACTCATTAAGGTGGAACTATGTCATGGAGGAAAAAATATGGTGAGAGGATACAAAATTATGATAGGAAGGGGGTGGAACCCGGAGTGCGGACCCCTCTTTCTCTTTGTACGTCTCATGGGTGCCCCTACTTGTAGTTGGATTAGCACAGTCACTTTTCGCCATTAGATATGGAGTTGGAGCCATTGGGGAGAACGCAGAGAGTAGACTCCCCCGTCTCCCCTTATTGACGTCATGGGGGGAGGACCCTCCACTCAATTTAGACCGTTGATTTCCATGGGACTACCATCATTAGATTAAAGGACCCACGTCATAAACTGGTGAAGTGGCAGGTATGTCAAATATATGAATGAGTGACGCTGATGAAGAGATGCAACAAGGATGCACCAATCATATGGTCAGTCGGTCAGGTGATGTGGTATGGCCAGTGAGTTGGCCATGCCACATAGGGGTTGTTGGAAAAAAATGAAGTTCATAGATGCAGAGGGAACTAAGACATAGATAGAAACCTGTTATAGCCCTATCATAGGAGGACTATAGAACCCATAAATTAAATTTCAGGGGAACTATATGACCGAGAAATTTCAAGTCCTAAAACCAAGAAGAAATTGAGAAAATAGCCCAAACTTCTAAAAGCTATAACTTTCAGCCAAAAGTTGAAATTGAGCAAGTAATTAGTCGCAAGAATTTTTTTATGAGTAGAACACAAATATCAAAGCTATATGACCCAAAAATTAAATTTCAAGCCCTAAAACCGAGAGGAAATCAAGAAAAATAGCCCAAACATCTCAAAGCTATAACTTTTAGCCAAAAGTTGAAATTGAGGAAGTAAATAGTCATAAGAATTTTTTTAATGAGTAGAATACAAATATCAAACCACAATTTTGGGTATAAATCAAAATGCTACAAAAATTTCAAGAGAAAAATACAAGAAGCATGATGTGCAAATTGTGCTTAATCGGCTTAATTTTCCAGAGGGTATAATTTGTAGCTTAGACATTCAAATTGGACAAATAAATAGACAATATAAATTTATTAACAAGAAGAACATACTAGAAAACCCGAAATTTGAAATTGGATGAGAATTTTTAAGAAAATCTCACAAGACAGCTACAGGAATATTCGTATTTAAGCTTCTTAATTGAAGATTGAGTGAAGCGGACAATGAATGTGGTAGATTTAAAGAGAATATGCTTTCCACTGAATGAGAAATATGGAATGTCAAGAAAGGGACTTGCCCTTGATACTGCAATATTTTCTAGTTTAGGGTTAGAGCTTGCAATATGGGAAATACCCATAAAGCTGAAAAAAAATTATGATGTTACTCATCTAGTATTAATTATTGCCTATTGACATTGGCAACATGAAGACAACTGTAATGTTATAAAATGAAATGATTGAAGAGGAATGGCACCTGATTTGCTATTCACATAATATTATTAAATTATCAATTTAGTAAAGTGAGCAAGCTATGTAGGCAGTTGTTTCAAAAAATGGAAAGCTAAAGTTTGGTTTTCCATACTAGGCCTAAAGCATGCTAGCATTTTTCCATGGAATGATGACAATCAATTTGTTATGGAGTTGTTATAAGGTGTTCTAGGGACCATCACACAAAAAAAAAAAAAAAAACTCTGATTTGGAATACATAAAGCATTATGAATGTTGTTTCAATGCCCTGAAATGAGAAGTAAGGGATGTGGAATTAAAGCAAGTGTGTGATAACATTGAATAGGCATTAGAAAAGCAATGCACTTGGCTGAAAATTAGGTTCATGCACAAGGGGTCATAGGGTTGTGACAAGCTATGACAATTTTGTAACATGATCATATATAGGTTTTGTTACAGGAATATAGGTGGATTGGTCGCAGGTCAGTGATAGGTTCCTTACATGATATAACAAGGTATAATCAATTTATAAAACCTTATACATGGTTTATGACAGGTATTATCACAAATTGTAACAAATATGTAACAGGTCTATAATAGGTTTTTGACGAGTTATGACAAGTCTTCTGACTGATCATGATAGGTACAAAACAAAATTATAGCTAGGCCATAATGGGTGTTATGGTAGGATCATGATAGGTTGAACAAGTTTTATGGTAGGTCATAATAGGCATATACAATAAGGATGTGATTAGGTTAGAACAAATGTTATAACAAGTTGTAATAGGATTACAACAGCCTCATGATGTGTATTTAGCACGACTATGATCACTCAAAGCATGGGATTTGAGTAGAGCACAATGGTTCATTCGGAGCATGTTGCAATTGACATAAAGTTCCCTAAAGAAGTCATTATATAGAGATTGCAATAACAAATTGGAGAGTTCTATTTTCTTGCACTGCCAAGGTGGATATGTATGTCCAATTAACAGTTACAGGAGCATATTAAGAATTGATCTATGGATACACATTTTGCAAAAGAAATATCTTTATGCATAAAAGGAGGGTATGTGATATAAACCCTCATGATTAATGCAAGACACTTGAGGTATCTACAAGGTGCATATATCAGAAAGAATGGTGAGAAAAATGTGAGATAAAGATAGCTCATAAAGTAGAAGTGAATTCATGAGACAAAATAGCTAGGATGTTGAGTTTTATGACATGTAGGGGGATGAGAAGGAAAGCACTTTAAACCCTTATCATGTTGATGATTATGAAGGTTCAATGTGATGTATTTTCAAGTAAATGAATGCTAGAAATAATCAAGACTAATGTTGTTTAAATTTCCATGTGTTGATATGTACATTGAGGAAGTGTGTAGTGTGTGTATGTGGTATATTGAACAGGTGTATGCAGTTGTCAACATGACTAACAAGGTGGCATGTGATGACTTTGTGCTTCCACAGAATGGATTGGAAGGATAATTAGCATGCTTCCACAGAATGGATTGGAAGGATAATTAGCAACATATTACTTAGCATTGGAAGGGATCAACATAGCAACCAATGACATTGCAAATAGTAGCATGTTAGTTTTCTAGTGGGTTTTCATAACTATAAGTTAAGTATTCAAATTAATTTGGTGATAAGATGACCCAAGATTTGTCCTTCTCTTTTATGAGAATGCACATGTATGTTGATTAAGAGAAAGCAGAGGACACTTAGAGTTTTTTTCTAGGTTGGATACAATAGAATGAAGTGGTAGGTTGCATATACTTTCTTTTAATGAGGCATGAATAATGATGCCACAATAAAATTCATATTTATGTATGGTCATTGGAGCCCATATCATTAAGTATACTAACAACTTAACAACTTGTCAGGTTGTAGATGATTTGGCTAGAAAGTGTCAGGAAAATATATACAATAGCGTGCCAGGTTAATAACAACATAGGGCTAGTATTAATAATAGCCTTTAGTACTAGGTTCCTTCTTTTTACATCATGGAAAAGAATGTTTATAGGAACAAGTTAACATAATTTGAACATGTTGATTGTTATTTGAAATACAAATAGAGTAGCAAGATTAATTGCAACCAGAGATGCAAAAATAGTAAGAAAAGACAATTATTGCATGCAAGAATTGTATAGAGGAACAACAATTAATGAGACTACTGTGGGATTGTGTGCAAAAATTATATGTAGAGATTGTATATAGAGATGGTATACAACATTTTCATTTAGAGATAGTGTTTCATAGTTGAGGTACATGAAGGTCAACATTACATGCATTTTGCATAGTTGTTGCACTGCATAAAAATTGTATGCCATGTTTTATGAATGTTGTTGTTATGAAACCAGCTCAAGAAAAGATAGAAAAGATAGATCAACGCCTTATAATTCAGCCTCTTCAAGGGGGCAACCTCCTTTACATTACATAAATGAACAATTCTT
>APFE031589770.1:71924-88258 GCA_000404065.3 Pinus taeda | reverse complement strand
TAGATGCTGCTGGAATTAGGACTTCCATTGTAAGCTTGTGAGGAGAGATTACCATCCTTTCTTGTTACATTGGAAGTGGGTGAGCTTGTCAAAGTAGAGGAAAACTCTTGCTGGACCCTGGGAGGAACTTGCACAACACCAAGGCTCAGGTTGTAATGGTTTCTTTTTTGTTTCCTTAATACAAATAAGTCCATTCTTCTCAATGATTTGTTGTTAATGAATTGTTTCATATACTCCTTGGTCTATATGTTGAATATGCTTTGTTTTATGGAATATTCAGGTGTTATGTAATCGTTTGATTGTTAGTGTATGCAGGTTTCAAAGTGAAGGAGGAGCTCATCTGGATCGACGAGGCTGGACTGCTACAACAAGCGTTGGACTTGAGGTAGGATCGAAAAACACTTGGTTTCTCATAGAATAATGTATGTTTAGAGAAGGATTGCTCTTAATTGTCTTGTTTGTCACTAGAGAGTCTTAGACTCCTAGGGAGGTTAGTTTTGTCAGCAAAAATAACTCTTTCCGCATGACAATGTAAAACTCAGAGAAAATATGTAGGCAGAATTTTCACTTCCACTACACAAGCAGACCTTTCCTTTGATTTTCCAATCTGATGCCATTCAATTCACCACCTTGCACAAACATGCCATGCATAGAGTAGTTGTTTTGAGCCTTCCTCGTTTTGAGCTTGAAATTTGCTGAAAATTCCAGGTTTTCCCACTCTAGAAAGTTGTGCAGTCTTTCCTGTAGAAACCTTCTTGTAGAAGGCTCTCATTTCCTGTCGAACAAAATTGTGCTTCTTGTAGAATGCCGATAGGCGGGAGGTCTAAAAAAAAGGCAGAAATCTTGCAGAGGAACATTGGTTAGCTACTCTCGAAGTGGTGTACGCGTACTCCAGTTGGGGACATCGTGAAGGCATAGTGAACAAAGAGTGGTGAATGCGTTAACTGAACTGTCTTTTAACTGCTGGCGTGATTTGTGGTGAGGAGATGAGGTGGTAGAAATGTGTGTTGGCCCCATGTAGACTACAGTGCTATCATGAGACTTCATGTTTTCTACCTGTTAATCACTTGACATCATGTGCGCTAGAGTTCAGAACATTTGACACTACCTGTTTTTTTAAATTTCTCATGAGTTGACTAGACACGTGCACTGGGTGATCTCCGGATGAGTGCAATCAAACTAGCTGAGGGTGTCGGGTTAATTGGCTAGCTTTGTGGCTTAATCCAACCATTTGATTTGTTCATGCACTTTCGAATCATACAGATGCGAATAGAATAATTGGTTTAGACACTTACCTATAAGTCGACGTGCTACTTGGTTCTTTTTGTTGCTGCATGCTCATATTCCACTACTGCATGCCTGGATCTCTTATGCTATAAGATTTTGTTGTCTGATTTGTGGCTATTTTTTTTGTTCAGGTATCCTCTAGCTGGATCTAAGTTGCAGAAGTCTGTTTCATCCTTCATATTTTCACCCTCATGTTGTTGATGCTGGATTTTTGCAGGACAGTGACTTGTTTTCTCCATAGCTCCGAAACGATAGATCAGATTGACTTGAAACTTTATGAGCATGTTTCTATCATTCAATGGATGCACGGACTTCAAGAAAAATTGAAAATTACTGAAGGTGACAGAGTTCAATTTCTCGGAAACCATGCATTGGAATTGGCTAAAACTACTTGGGAAATTTACTATCACCTATATGCATCTCCCCATGAAACATGTTTTGAAATAGATGTACGGATATGGAGAAAATGCAAAAATGGCTGAAGGTGATGGAGGCTGATTTCCTGGAAAACATGCACTGGAATTGGCTAAAATTTCTCGGAAATGTTGCCATCATCCCTATACAACTCCCCATAAAACATTTTTCTAAATGGATGCATGTTTTTCAAGTTAGGGAAAAAACAAATTTCTGCTCCATGTATTTTTGTTTCAAAGCATTCTGCAGTTTTTTGCACAGTAAGAAAAAATGAGCTTGGGCTATGATGCAGGCATGGAAATGATGGAAGAGGGGTTTGAAGATTGTAGGAGGATTTAAGAACTCTTTATGAAGCTACCATGTTCGCCAAACTATTTTTTAAAATCCATTTCTAGCTTTCTGTAATTTCTACAGGAACTTCCTGTAGAAAACACAGTTTTCATAAAAGAAGCACAATGAGGTGGAAAAAATGATGGAGAAGGGTGATGGATGGAATCATGGATGTTTACAAGCCTCATAGATAGATTCTAAACCTTCGGGTCCTCTTCTAAGATCGATTTTGGCTTTTTTGCATTCTGCCTATAGAAGACACAAAACTTCATGTAGAAGGTGAAATCTCAGTTTGAATGGGACAAAATCTTGGGAAAGGGTAGTGGTCATGGAGGAATGGATTGTGAGGGATGTTTGCAGCTTGGTGCTGACCTCCGTCTTTGTTTTGTTTGATCCTCCTAACCTGCAATGTCTTTCTTGTAGCCTACAATTATTCAACATAAATAAGGTTTATTTTTCTTTTTCTCTTTTCTTCTTTCTTTTTCTCTTTTCTTTTTTCTTTTTCTCTTTTTTTTTTTTTGAAAACAACTAGGGCACCTCATGGAGGTTTTAGCCCTAATTGCCTGCCCTAGGCACCTCCAAGGGAGGTTTTCACCTAGGGATCTTATTCTTTTTTATTTTCTCTTCTTGCTAGCCTATTGAATGCCTCATAGAGGTTTTCAATCAATGAGCCAATTTGAGGTGCCTCCTAGGAGGTTTTCACCTTAGATTTTTATTTTCCTCTTATTTTTATTTTTTATTCTTTTCTTTTTTCTTTTTTTCTACCCTACCCTACTTGAAAAACAAAATAATTTTCAAGCATCAGAATACTTCCAATGGAGCCATTTGCACACCGAGATTAGAGACAAAATGATGTAGAGGATTGAAATGCATGCTTTGACAGGTATCCAGATTTCAGAGACCAAATGATTTGACTTTGAAGGGATCAAACATAGCTGAGGAAGAGAGTATTGCTACAACTTAGTGACCATCTAGAACCATATCTCAATATAGCTCTGATATCCTTGGTCCTTTTCCTAATCTGGATCATTCTCCATATCTTCTTCTATCATTACCTTCACATCTTCCTCTTTTTGCTAATTTTTTTCTTGAATACATGGAGGATTTGATGGTAACCATAAGAGAGCACTCTCAATCTTTGATTCTGATGTCTTCTCTTCATCAAGTGCAGCCCATGGTTCTTTGATATCCTGTTTTGAATCTTCTTTTGCTGGATGTGGTCCTTCAATGTTGTCAATATAATCTCTTTTTTGCAATACTCTTCTTGAGCTATGGTGAATATCATTGAGCTCAGGAGGAGTTGTTTGGACATGTTGTGCCTTAGCATTGTAATTGGGTTGAGCTACTCCAATGTGTGGGTTTGGAAATGGTGGTACAGGTAGTTGAGTGGGGGTGTATATTTGAGATGGATGTCGATGGGTTTGTACTTGGGCAGGTGGTTTCCCACTATATAATTGATGAGCCTACCTGTTATATGGGTTCGAGTTCAGTTGAGAAGGCATCTGGGGCTGTCCTGGTGGAGTAGGAGGCGATGGTTGTGGTTGAGCAGGTAGTGGAGGAGAATGAGCGGGAGGAGTGTTGTACTGGGGCCACCACCCTTGATGAGGTCCATTTCACTGAGGTTGTGGTTGAACGTAGGGGTGAAATGAATGAGCAACTGGTTGGGCATAATATGGAGATGTGAAGGACCGAGGAGGAGGTGTGGACTAGGAAGGATGAGCAAGGGGACCCCAAGAAGGCATGGAATTGGCTTGATAGGGGTTATAATAGGTCTGGGATGTGCCTTGCATTCCCTGCTAGTAAGGTATGGGTACATGTGGCCTCCTTTGGTTCATATAATAGAGTGGTTCAATGGCTCCTTTGGCCCTCTGATATGCAGCTTTGATTCTAGGTAAAGAAGGGCACTGATTCGTAGGATGGTCTTCTTCACAAACAAAACACACTTCTATGGAGTGCAATGGACATTCGTTCCTAGGATGCTTTCTAGTGTACCTGGGACAAAAGATGGCCAAAGACCTCTCTGCTTCCTCGTGCTTCCTTTGGATCCAGAAGGTATCTAGTTGCATTGCAAGAAACAGCCTCACCTCGCTCTTGAAATCTTCCATCTGATTTGCAAATTCATTTTTGGATAAGGTACTGCTCCCAACATTTATGTGTGTAGCCATTTGCTCCAGAGGAATGTTTTCTTTTTCTTCTCCCCTAGAGGTTCTTCAAAATATGTCTTGCTGTCCACCTAGGGGTTCTTAGTCATAGCCATCGAAGAAGAGAGAAGTTTGGCTGTGTGAAGTAGTGGGGTTGTTGTTCAAACATTTTTTGACTTATCTCTACTCCTACAAGGCATAGAAGGAAACCTTTCTGGTTGATTTTTGTCTTTTTTCTGCTTGTACCTACAAAACTGAAATAGATTGAACTGCAACTAACTAAAATCTATCCTGCTGAAATGAAAATCCAGAATTCAAATGAAAGAAGGAAAGGACTAATCTATTTTGCTGAAATGAAATTGCAGGAATGAAATGCTAGGCTACACTTGCAGAATTGAAATTGCGGAATTGAAATGCTAATCTACACTTGTAGAATTGAAATTGCGGAATTGAAATGCTAATATATGAAAGTGGGAAATATCTAATCTACGCTTGCGGAAATGAAACGAAAGCAGGAAATGTCTAATCTACTTTTGTGGAAATGAAATTGCAGAATGAAAATGAAACAACTACTCTACTCTTGCTGAAATAAACTACTTAGCAGAAGGTTGTAGTAGAAAATAGAAGAAAAGCAGCAATCACAAATACTCTGACACTTACCCAGCAACGACGCTAAAAGAATGGTGGGCCCCAGTATTGCAGCAATCATGCTGCAACTCCTGGGATTCCCTTCTTTACTTTTATCAACCCGGTAGTTCGTAACAAACTTGGAAGCAATGGTGTTATATGCATAAGTACTAGCTCTTGTCACGGCTGTCACTTGATCAGTTGGCACAAGTCTGCTAGGAGCTTAAGCCAATTTCTATGAGCTCTAAGAAGAAGTTTTTAACTATGATGGATGAAGACTAACTCAAAAGAGGCTAGTCTACTTGCAGAAAGAAGTTGAAAGTTGAAAGGAAATGTAAACCCTGGCAAACCCTAGTCTTACCGACTAACCCTACTGGTGCAAGAAAATGGATGAAAGAGGTGGAAATGGATGCCATTGAATTTTAGAAAGGTAAAATGCATGTGACTAAGCTAATTCTACAATGAAATCTGAAAAAAAACATCTTTTTTCATTTTTGAGTAATTTTACAGAATTATTATGCATGTGTTTTAACTGTTTTTTACTGTACAGAGCTTTTTGATGAAAGGAAATGGAGTAGGATCTTGCGGAAGGTTGGGAAGGTTAGAAGAGGGCCCAAGGGGTCCCTAGTGCCCTTCCAGAGAGTTTCACAGTGTTCGAATCTCAAGAAACCGCTTTCATGAGCTTCTACAGGAAGTCTGCACGGGTTCTACACAATGTACTGTAACTTCTACAGGATGTTTCTACAGGATGTTCCAAAAGGGAATTTTGAAGGGTTGATGGAGGGAAAATGGTGGGAAAGTGGAAATGAAGGATAGGTGAGGATGTCAAGGGGTCTAGGACCTGGTAAATGAGGCTAAGGAATGATGAAGGTGATTGGATTTGTTCGAGGATGGAGGGAGCAATGATGCAGAAGAATGTAGAAATTAGGGCAAAGGGAGGAAATGTGGCGAATTAAGGGAAGGAGTCTGGGTTAAGGTGTTGGCGCAGGTGGTATGATGGAAGAAAGATAGGAAGGGAGGTATTACAGATGCTCTGCACACTATTTATCAAAATTGATCGAAGAAACTAGAAACATCAGAGATCTAGCTATTTTGACCTACTTTGACCTACAAACCAAAAATATGATGAACAAAAGTTTATTGGCAGAAAATCATGCAAGATAACTATGGAAACTAAGCAATAATAGATCCTAAACATGCAAGTACAACTGGTATCAACTTTCCTAACTAAAAATCTAACACTAGCAATTGCATGAAGAGGCAAAAACAATGTTTTTGTGGCAGAAAGTATGCCTTGGTCTCAGCTCATGGTCCCAAGGAGGGAGAGGTGAGATCAAGGGATGTTTGATGGCCTTTTCTGAAGATAATTTATGTACTCAAACTATCAAATAAACCTAAAGCAGGAAAAGCTATTTTACTCATCAAAAACAACCTAAGTAACAAAACAAGATTTTAACCTAAATAACAGTTTTTAATCTAAGAATGCAGTAAGGACACATAAAAGTACACAAATGAGGTATTGGGCACTTAGGCCGAGCCCAAACCCAAGAGCTACAACCTCCTAAGGAGGATTAGAGCTAGTGCAAGGCTAGATTCATCTTTATTGATCAAAAGAGTAGTTACATCCCAAAAATTGTCTACAAGAAAAAGCTTGAAAATGTGTTGAAATGCAGAGCTAACCCACTGACTAAAATCTAACTAACATCTGACCAACTCCTACCCAAAAAAAAACTAACAACTCACTACAAACTGACTAACTCCAATGAGGTCCTAAGCCTTCTTATTAATTCAAATTCAGGACCCCAACAGTCCTCCTAAAGTTTAGAGACTCAGGTGCCAAAACTTGCAGTTAACAACAGTCCCACTTGACTTGCTTGGCTGCCCCTTGTGCTTTGAGTTTTTGATGGAGAATTGGAGGTAAGGGCTCATAAATGAAGGGGACACCTTCCTACAAATCCTCTCCCTTGCTCCTCCATGAATTTGGCTGCCAAGTGCTCATTTAAACATTCGATTTTGTCTCAAAATTGACCAAAAATCTGCATAAAGCACACATTAGACTTGTTGGCATAATGACTAACCTAGTTCACTCTATTAGCATAAATATAATAAAAAACATGCAATAAAATAATGAGAATGGTGGATTAAATTTAATTAGGAGGCTAAATGAGCCCATATAATTACCCATTTTTGGGGCTCATCAATACCTTTGGTCAATCCCTCGAGGTTTTGTGCAATTTCCTCCTCATTATCGACTCCTTCTTGATAAGGAGTGATATCAAACTGTTGAGAAATGCGCCTGGAAATCGGGCACATCCCAACAGGTTGCTTTGGTCACACATCTACATTTAAAAAATTGAAATGTCATGAATACATGTATCTCAAAATCAATAAAAAATTAAAAATTAAAATGGTTTTTTCTTACTTCTGTCATCATAATCTTGTCCCTCTGGGAGCAGCATATCTAGATCACCGTGGAAGTTGGTACTGCCATAAGGCCAATCCTCCACTAAAATCATCTGACATCTCAGCCATGAAATTAAGGTGGGCTTATATGACATATGTTGGCCCTTGGTGATTCTAGGCATCAGTTCACTTCAACAGACCATTAATGGGTCTCGTGGCAACAGAGGATTCACCTGAGAAAGCTGGTAATGAAATAGTGGGATCCTCTCCAAAAAGGTCTCTAGAAAGGAACCATATTCGAACTGCTTCAAGTTTCCTGCCTTGGATTTGGATAACTGGCACTTCATGTTTACCTTCATGACTTCTACCTAGTTGAAAATAGTTGGCGTTGTATAGTCTATACCGTACTGAAACTTGGACTTGTTGGACTCATGTTGTGCCTGAGCCCAAACCTCTCTGTTTATGGTCAAAAGTATCACTTTCAGCATAAGATCACAAGTAGCCATGATCTCTATCCTACCACTCTTTGATTTCAGTTCTTCCGGGTGGTGTTTCGCGAGCAACATGTTCACATTTGCTCCAATAGGCCTGGACCCATACAGATTGATTGGTTCCCCTCTTTGTGATAGTCCAGTAATGAAATAGATGTTAGAAGTTTCCAATTCTAGTTCTTGGTTTTGGATCACAAAAACTTCCTGATTAACATCCCAAAGACTGATCAGGTACTGCAGCAACTCAGGATGAGCCCGAAGACTTGCTGTGAGGAAGAATTTTAGGAGCCCATAGTTCCTCAAGGCATTTCAATAGTTTTGATCTACCAATGCCTATGTATCAATTGCCTCATGCTCACATTCCTTCCAATCAACCATTTTTCGTTATGTTTTCCCTGTGAAAACCATAGAATCAAATCAACATTCATCCTTGGCTAAAGAAATTTGGGTTCCAACTAGAGAAACTGGGAAAAAGATAAAAATTTTGTGTTCACGGTGCTGATGCAACTATTTTAAAAACAATAGTGTCGATGGTGTGATTGACTGAGTTAATAACCCTTGATCAGTGCAATTTCGTGCCCAGAAATCACGCCGATCGAGGGAATTTTTTTTTTTGCTAATTTCTCCTCCCTAAATCCAAAAAATGGTTAAAAATAACAAAACAAGCATAAAAATTAAGCTCAGGGTCACATCTCTTACCTGCAACTGACGGATAGTCGAATGGCCTCCTAGATATACCGCAATCTACTCCTGAAAATCTAGGGCACAAATGGGTGAAAATTTTCTCCACACAAGGTAAAAAGGTAAAATGGTAAAAATTATTTACTTTTTCCCTCTTTTATTCATTTTTCATGAAATATTAGGGTTTTAAAGACATTTCTAATCTATTTTTACCTCAAGAATTGGAAAATATGTTTACCTTTTGTGCAAGGACAAGTGATAGATTGTTGATGATGTTACTGGAGTCTCGTTTAAGCTCCTTTCTCGAATCGTGAAACTCAAAGAAAAGATCGCCGAGTATTTTTCCCTTTTAAACTCATTAACGAGAATAAAAATGTGGGGTCCACTTTCAAGCTCTTCTCCATCTCTTTAAACACAAAAAGGTTTACGAGCTCTTGTCATTTTGAACTCTTTAAAGGATGCAAAACTTCATCTACCCAGTATACTTTTACCCTTTTTTGGGTTGGGATAAAATATTTACGAAAAAGGTACTCCTTGACTGAAATGGTTAAGCGGTTCTCTTGAGTATTGTTTTCTACCTTTTTATGCTCGAGAGATAGAAATGTATGAAAAGGGACCATGTGGAGTTTTCTTTTTCATGTTTTTCTCAAACTCTCTAAACATGAAAAATATACCGAGTTACACCTTTTTTGGACTCGTTAAAAAATTAAAAGACATCGGATTCACCGCCATGATGAACATGAGCTTCTCCTTCCTAGGGTTCAATAATATTACTAGGTGGGATTCATCCGAAGGATAGACTTATAGTGCAAGCACATGCTATCCCCTTCAAGCTTGTGATTAAAAATAATTAGGGCACCTGCCAGAAATTGTGGGGGGAAATGGGAAATTCTATCAGTTATGTCAGCATCTCACTCTTGAACATGAAACTTTTTTCCTCGTGTTGAGTTGGGATATCCTCATTTCATTGTTGACCTTCCTGGGTTGGACCACTCATTATTTCCTTCCATTTGATCTCTTCCATGTCATCATGACCTCTGATCCTATGGATCAAAAATCTGTCAAAATCTAGAGTCATGTCCCTGATATGTTAAAGGGTTGTCCTTCTACAGTTACACTTATTTTTTATTCTCTATATCATCTGAAATCTTTGCATCCCTTTGTCTTGTGTTGATGATGTGGGATACATCATCATACTCCTTTGACATGATCACTTACTATCGACTTCAACTCATTATCCAGGAAGTTGGCTGAGAGACTCCCTTCTAGTACCTTAGAGTTTGCATGTCATAATGGCAAGTTCTTTGCACTCTATGACAAGTTCACATAATTGGATTTCGATCGGGTCATTTCACGGGTGTTCGACTTCAATTCCTTTATTCACATTCTCAGGATTGTGTTATTAGTACCTTGAGAGCCATTGTCATTATTGGAGGTTCCTCTTGCACTTGTTAATGGTTCACATCATTGACCGGTGATCAAGTGACTTTCTAAAATGTTCGTCTTCAATACATTTATTCACATGTTAGAATTTTTACCTTGATTGGGTCATGTTGGAGAGCAAGACCCAGGGCTCAGATTAAAAAAGTCTAGGTTGCAAGGTGATGTGACATGATCATGCTGATATACACGTCTCTTTCAAATGGATGGCTGTGACGATACCATGAGTTTTCATATGTGATCATTCTCATTATTGGATGACTACGACCATACCTTGTTTTTGATATTATCCTCCTTTCTAGATGGTTGCACCCATGCTTGGATCCATTTACATGGTCATTCTCTATATAGTTACATCCATACCATGATTCATGAATCATTTTGTCAGATTTTTGAGTGATGTATATGTAGATATGCTTTCTTGTAGGTTTTCCAACGATGGACTTCGGTTCCCTACATCTACTTGTAAAGAATTTCACCCCTCACTCTAGTTCGCCGTTCATGCTTTAGGGGGCATCTGTTACACAACATTTTGTCACTGTCCCTATCTCCCTATTCCATGATCTTGAAGGACCAATACAATGAACCTACATTCTTTCGCATCATGAAAAAACTCCCATTATGTCCCTCTTCATGAGCAGAAAAATTCCCTTTTGCATCATTTCACAATAATCTTCCTTTTACCCCAGTTTACAAGACTGGCACTAATGAAAATTCTCTCCTCACACTGATTTGCAGAGATTAAAACTGGTACTAGTTCCATAGAATGCAACTGATCCTTTTTTCAGTCGCGCCGATCCTGTTTTAAGTTTTTTAAATATGGAGTCGAAGCTTCAAGGTCTAGAAGCTTTGTAACAGAAGTCTGATAAATGGTTGGGTTGGATGGAGCTAAGGAAGTCATTTTGGGATCCTTCCCCTTATTAAGATGGAACAAACCCAAGAGATAAGGCCTTTCCCATGATAAGAGGAACCATCTCCCCTCCATCCAAGCTATATAAACATCTCCCTTTCCAAGCTAAACTAGTTTTAGCCTTAGTATTTTTGGAGCTTGAATAACCAGTAACATATCATAGCTTATAGCCTTCTAGTTTATGTTAGTGGAGGGATAATAGTGCATTTGGTTTGGTTTGGAACTAAAGGGAAGAAGCCTTAAAACTTCCATTTTTTGGGATATCCATGAGATGCTAGCAGAGGTTTGGGAACCCGGATATGTCAAAGGAGACTAACAACTTCAAGGCATTAGTTGTAATCTCTTTCTGAACTTATATGAATACAACTATTGATTAATTTCCTACATTAAGTGTTATCTTACATTTGATGGCTTAATATTCCTTGACATTTTAAGTAGGCTGAATGCAATTTGTATGTTATCACATTTTTTATTGTTGTTGTTTGCTTATTTTAGGTATTCGAAGGAAGGAAACAAAAGATAGTTGGAGTAAGGAAACAGGATCATCACTAAGTGGAATAACATTCTAAGAGGTAGGCCCTCTTATTTGATTCTAGCCTAAGGAAGTTTTCTATATATTTTTTTGTTTTTGGCTAGACCCACTCTCTTGGGCTAGAGGAATTGTCTTTGTCTGCATCGAAAATTTACCTGCACCATAGAGCTGAGAAAAGATAGTTGGGGATATAGGAGGTAGAGCACACAGAGAGGATCTTTACACTGTAGTGGCCCATTGGCCACATACAATACTTCTTTTTACGTGTAGTAATATTTCCAAATATAGAAAGAGAGCAAAGCAGCCTCACCTTCCAGCTGGGCTTTATCTCGAAAGGGTTTCCTAGAGAGCATATCTTGTGTCTTATGTGTGTGTGATTTTTTTTAATTCATTCTCTACTTTTATTTGTAACTTATATTCACAGGCATGCACTAATTACATTACAATCTACATATCTAAAAATTAAATAAAACTGTAATAGTGTAGAATCTCATATTTTAATATAATATTATCATATCTATTGTGATGAACTGTTTAGTGCAATATCCATGGAAGTTTACAAATCACGTTCTTCACAGGAACCCCAATCTACTTCACTTGTCTCATAGTTATGTGTCTCAATAATGCCTTTCCTTTGTGAAATATTACATCATGGGCCACGGTTTTCCAAAACATCAATGGAGACAAGATTCTTCCTTAGACCTGGAACAAACATCACATCCTTGAGCCTGAGTGGGGAGCTTGAATCCCTATGAAAGGTGGTTGTACTAATATCGATCATATTGTGCCTTCTATCATCTCCCATCTCAATGTGCATCAAGAGATCCTTCTCCTCCAAGTCACTAAAAGAATATCTGATCCCCATCAAATGGAATGAGGCACTATTGTAAAAGTACCACATGCTTCCCATCACTATGTCGACCATGCATGCAATGAGAGTAAAATCAAGCTCGAACCGTGAATTCAAAGCTTCACCTTATACCCCTCTGAGATCTTCTTGTTTTTCTTCTTGTGTGGACACTTAGTGGTATAGTGCCCAAATTCATGACAGTGAAAGCAATTGATTCTGGACATGTCTTTCTTCTTGCTCCCATGACTAGATTCTACTTTGGATTTGGATTTCTTCCCTTCAATTTCTTTAACTTAATATCCAAGGAACAATTAGCTTCATGCTCACCGTTGGATGAAGTCCCATGTCTGGTATTATGCCTTATTTCGTCTTGCACCAGGTCGAACCATTAGAACTCCCAACTTGGTAGTTTCTCCCTACTATTTATCGAATCTTGATAGTTATGCCAACTATTGGGAAAGCCCAAAAGGGCTAGAGCTACCAAGTATTCTCCAGAGAAGTTAACATCAACCCCGCCAAGTTCATCCTCAAACTATGTAGACTTGCTTAGATACTACATAATTGTGTCATTCTTTTGCATCTTTAGACATCGAAGGTTGTCCTTGAGTGCCAGCTTCCTATGGTCACTATTATTCTTAAACAATTATGTCAGTATTTTCCACATCTTTAGTGGAGTCTCTTTTCCATGGAGGTTCGAGAAAATACAATTCCGTACTCCCTCTAATATGATTCTCCTATCTTTGGCCACATATTTCTTCCACTGAGCAAGATTCTGGGCATCATATACTTGGGGTTTTTCTACATCTATCTTGATGTACTCTAACAACCCATTGTCATCCAATACTACCGCCATATCGTCCTTCTATGCAATTGTTTCTGGGGTGCCTCCTAGGGCATACTCAAGTCTAAGTCCATTGAAATCCATCTTCTCATTCTTGAAGAAAACTTGTAGCAATGATCTTCAAACTTGAACGTCCTGCAATGACAGCTCAAAATCTATATTCTACAATGATTCTAGCTCTGATAGCATGTAGAAATTAATGTGTAGATTTAATAATGGTCATGAAATTTACTAAATTATAAGACAAGAAGCTAATATACTGATTTGCAAAAGTTAATTCACCATATATAACAAAAATCATATAGATGCAAAAGATCACACCACACATGCATAAATATTTATCTAGGGGAAAGCAACTGCTCAAAACCCCCTACTATCTATATTGCATTAAAATACATAGGATTTCTCAAGCTTGAGCATTCCCTGCAAGTTTATAGTCTATCCCTCTGCCTAACTAACTGACTTTGGAAAACACTTAGCAAATTTTCAAGCCCTCCAAGCTTTTATTTCCTTATGTTGTTCCCTTGAGTAATTGGCCCCCATTTTTTAGGAACTTCCCACCATGGAATTTCCCAACTAACTTAGGTCCTTCCTTTGACCGTATGCATCACCTGCACACACTGGAATATGCCTCAAGTCCTTCTTCAGTTGACATTGTTGTTGTTTTAGTCCCTGGATCTACCACGACTCACTGATCTTTATCCACCAGTAGATCCTCCATATTTAGTTTCCACAACTTAAAACTATGACCATTAAATTTCTCAATCTCTATATTGTCACTAGTCACCATATTCTTTTACCACAATAATTGATCCTGTAGATCTCCCACTAAATAGGTTCTACCACAGGCCCAAGAAAAAATACCTTAGCAGCTAAGGCATCATGTTGAAGCCAAAACAACTTTGATACCAAATGTAGGTTTTAACCCTCTACAGAAATTACCTGCATATGAATTCTGAAAACAAAAAATAAACAATGGCAAGACCATAAAACATGAAATAGATATACACAAAGGTTTTCCCTTGGATCCCAAAACTGGGACTACCAGATTGATTTTTCGTTATGTTCCTTTCAATGTTACAATACATATATATACATTCTAAACCATCCATAAACACTAATCCATTAACCCTGGATTAGAACATAATCATAATTCCCTTGACTAGATCTACAAAATACCATGGAAAATAAACCATCATTCCCAAAACCATGTGTGAAATCTATGCACAAAACCATAGGTAGGTCCGTCCATCTAATATAGGGTCCAAAAAAAATTCTCGAGTCGCTGCCCCAGACCCCATACAGGGGGACTACTGTTCCCCTACATACCCCCCGATAGGGGGGCTAGTCGGGCCCGCTATAAGCCCCCCACGCATGGGCTAGTCATTAAAATAATTTAACAAAACCCATCAACATTTGCCAACAATTTCATGATATCGTGGATAATTCTAATATTAAGTACAAACAACATCATGATCAACATCAGGTGCCACATAAGCTTCGAGTGAGTGACATGATTTTGTTGCATTTGGAGAAGGAAGGCCTTAGTGGAGCCCATTGGAATCTTTGACCACTCCAATATGGGCCTTACCTATTCACTAAGGTTGTGGTTGACAAATATTTCGAGCTAAGTATCACCCCATTCCTTGAACTACACCTAGTATTCAATTTGGACTACCTTCGACCATACTTTCCACCATTATTTGATGCATGAGACATTGTTGAGAAGCTAACACCAACAAAGGTCAACCCAGATTAGATTGAGTAGGCTACAACTAATTGGATCATGATAATGTGATTAAGACACTTTCCAAAATAGGATCTAGTTGTATTAGGTTGTCAAAGTCGATTAGCTCCTGTACCAAGGAAAGTGACTCTCCAGGGACCAAGTTTATCATGATTTTCCCCATCTCATAAAGGCAGTCAACGCAACGAGGACCATTAATTCCTATAGGTAGAGTAATGATCCAAGTGGATATTTCTGACCACCCACCTTTTCCACTTAAATCATCAACATTGTTTCCTTTTAGTTTCCTATTTCAACCGTTTTCTGTTTTTGGTAGTTTTTTGGGTCTTGAACTTTTGCAGTCCTTTTGAGGCCCTAAACAACATTTTTTTTTGGGAAAAAGGAAAATGTAGGCCAAAGATTACATTTACAATTGAAATATGTTACTATAAGCTAGAACTTTCTAATGTGCTATCTTTCATGCCGAATAAAGATCGTATGCCAAAGTTATGACCTTGGGAAGTTGACATTCCAACTGACTCCATTAGTGCCCACAAGCCTTTGGTGCTTTATCTCCTAGGGTTGTACTTTTAGATGTTTATGGTTTCTCATTTTTTCTTCATGATAAAAAGGCCTCACAAGCTCATTGTAACTCATTTTAGAAGGCATGTAGCTATCACATCTCTTCTTAGAGATAAGATACCATCATGTGAGATATATTTTCATTCTACATGTAAATAGTTCTCCAACATTTGTTATATAATAATTAAAATTTTCATTTTGTTGTATCTCTATGTTTTTGTTTAAATCTATATTTCATTTTGTTCCTTCATCAATCTAGATCTTAATCTCTGGTGTCTATTGTCTCTTTTGTAATTTTTCTATATCTTTGAATTCATAATTGCTCGATGACATAAGTAAATGAAGTAAATGTTAAATAGAAACATATATAACAGTCACAAGTAATTATTATGTTTAGAAATTATATCTTTCAAATTAATTTCAACATGGTATAAAAAGTAGGATTGAAGAAGAAATGTTGGGATTATTGGTCATGCTCTAGTTACCACCCTCTCTCAAGAAGATATGGAAAGCCTATAAGAAAAAAAAAAGTCACCTATCATTTTACATAGCTATGGCATCTTGCTACTAAATAGAGGTACATAATTCTCCATGGACAATTGAGGATATGAATCCAAATGTTTATATAACCTTACATGGATTTTAAGGAACTTTGTAAATGAATAAACTATGTTCCATCTCCATAAAAGAATAATTGTGATCCAATCTATAATAAATATGAAGTATGTCCAAATATTTTAATGCAAAACCTCATATCCATGATATGGTATCTAAATTACATCTTAGCTAATTTAAAGGATTTGAAAATGTAGTCCTAAAAGGATCACATCCAAATATGATATGAGTTCACCTTTGGTATGAGAAGCAAAGTGTAAGTTTGATTTGTTCACATTTGAATTATTCTATGATTAGTCCAAGTGTTCTAGTGGGAAAGAAGATTTGAGCGATATTCTTGTTGCAAACAAGGAAATACTTCATCATGAATCTATTGCTATATTATCAAAGATTATGGTGAGAATCTGAATCTGAGAAAAACGACTGATTTTTATATATAAATGGATGAGATTTTATGGTGTGTT
>APFE031589770.1:47201-62604 GCA_000404065.3 Pinus taeda | reverse complement strand
ACTCCCTATGCTAGGATGACCTTCATTGATCTGGGATCAATGATACTGGTCTAGGACTAGTAGTGGGAGTTGTACCTACTATGACACTGACTTCGGGTCGACTGAGACTAGTCTGGGACCAGTAGTACATACTCTAAGACTAACTTAGGGTCAGTGGAATACTGATCTGGGACCAGTGAGAGTGGTACATGCTATGACGCTGACTTCGGGTTGGTTGAGACTGGTCTGGGACCAGTGGTACACTCTCTAAAACTGATGATACTGGTCTAGGACCAGTAGCAGGAGTGGTACCCACTATGACGTTGACTTTGGGTTGGTTGAGACTGGTATGGGACCAGTGGTACGCACTATGAGACTGACTTCAGGTTAGTGGAGAATGGTATGAGACATTCTCGATCAATTCTTCTTCTTCATGGTTTAGCAGAGCTAAGTTGAGCAGAGCAAAGCAGAGCCAACAGAGTTGAGCAGAGCAGAGTAGAGCCAGCAAAGCTGAGCAGAGCAGAGTAGAGCCAGCAGAGCAGAGCAAATCCAACAAAGCTTAGTAGAGCCAGTAGAGCTAAGCAGAGTTGAGCAGAGCAGAGAAAATCCAACAAAGCTAAGCAAAGCCAGTAGAGCCAACAGAGCTGAGCAGAGCAAAGTAGAGCAAGCAGAGCAGAGCAGAGCTAAGTAGAGCTAAGCAGAGAAGAGTAGAACCAGCAGAGCTAGCAGAGCTGAGCAGAGCAGTGCAGGGCACTTATGGCAGAGATAGTACAGTTGGACATATGGATCAACGGATGGAGTTCTCCCTAGTTGAGAGGGAGTGTTAAAATTGGAAACTAGGGCCAAACTCCATGCGGGTCATATTATTTATGGCAACTAATATTTTTATTGGATCCCTCTCATTGAGAGGTGTAGGATTGATCTAAAGATCATCCGATTCCGATAAGTATTTATGAATTTATGAATTTATTTATGCTATGGACAAATTGTTAAGTCGGCCAACAACTTATGTTGGCTCAGAACCCCAACAATCATGTCTATTCAACCTCTACATTTTAGTATAAATAGAAGAGGACTTCAATTCATTTCTACACACACTTGGATCTCAACCTCTCTCTACTTGTCTTTTGGTTTTAGTAGGAGGAGAGATCCTAAGGAAAAGCCAGAAAAGCAGAAACTGTCAGAAAAGCTGGAAAAGCCAGAAATACAGGAAACGCTGGAAAAGCCGAAAAAGCTGGAAAAGACGAAAATGCAGGAACTGTCGGAACTGCCGGAAAAGCCAAAACTATTGGAAAAGTCGAAACTACCGGGAACTGCTGAAACAGTTGGAGCATCTGTCTCCGAAGGAAGACATCATGATGTATGAGATCATGGGAAACATAATAAGCAGCGTGATGAATGGGCAGCATGATGCAAGAGATCATGGGCAACATGATGAATGGGTAGCATGATGCAAGAGATCATGGGCAGCATGATGTATGGGTAGCATAGTGATCATGAGCAGCATGATGGTGCTACACGGTTAGGTGCAGCAAATGGATGAAAGGCAGCACTACGATAGGTGAAGTCGTCACCTTGGAGAATCAGTTGAAGTAGAATGTCTTCAACTAATCTCATCGTTATAGGAGATAATCTATGCTCAGATCTAGATAAGTCAAAGTGTTGACTTCTGTTGTAAATGTACTGTCTCTCTCTCTCTCACTTTCTCTGCTGAACTTTGAAGAACATAAAAGAAGAATTGATCAAGGGTTTCCCCACATTGTGGGGTTTGTCCCCGGTTAGCGCCACATCTTATATCCTCTTGTCTTGGATTGTCTTCTGCGATTTATGTTTATGTTCTTTCTGTAGTTTACTTTAATGTTGATGTGATTGCTAATCTGGAAAAGATATTGAGCTAAATATGGAAATTGAAATAAATTGCCCTAAGCATAGAACATACCTAAAATTAACAGTTCCTTACACGTTATAACAAGCTATAATCAATTTATAAAATCTTATACATGGTTTATGACAGGTATTACCACAAATTGTAACAAATATGTAACAGGTCTATAATAGGTTTGTGACAGGTTATGACAAGTCTTTTGATCGATCATGATAGGTACACAACAAAATTGTAGCTAGGCCATAATGGCTGTTATGGTAGGATCATGATAGGTTGAACAAGTTTTATGGTAGGTCATAACATGCATATACAATAAGGATGTGATTAGGTTAGAACAAGTGTTATAACAAGTTGTGACAAGTTGTAATAGGATTACAACAACCTCATGATGTGTATTTAGCAGGAATATGATCTCTCAAAGCATAGGATTTGTGTAGAGCAAAATGGTTCATTGGGAACATGTAGAAATTGATATAAAGTTCCCTAATGAAGTCACTATATAGAGATTGCAATAACGAATTAGAGAGTTCTATTTTCTTGCACTGTCGGGGTGGATATGTATGTCCAGTTAACAGTAACAAGAGCATATTAAGAATTGATGTATGGATACACATTTTTTTAGAAGAAATATATTTATGCATAAAAGGAGGGTGTGTGATATAAACCCTCACGATTAATGAAAGACATTTGAGGTATCTACAAGTTGCATATATGTGAAGGAATAGTGACAACAATGTGAGATAAAGATAGCTCATAAAGTAGAAGTGAAGTCATGAGACAAAATAGCTAGGATGTTGAGTTTTATGATATGTAGGGGGATGAGAAGGAAAGCACTTTAAACCCTTATCATGTTGATGATTATGAAGGTTCAATGTGATGTATTTTATGGTAAATGAAAGCTAGAAATGCTCAAGACTAATGTTGTTGAAATATCCATGTGTTGATGTGTACATTGAGGAAGTGTGTAGTGTGTGTATGTGGTATATTGAACAAGTGTATGTAGTTGTCAACATGACTAACAAGGTGGCATGCAGTGACTTTGTGCTTCCATAGAATGGATTGGAAGGAGAATTAGCAACATATTAATTAGCATTGGAGGGGATCAACATAGCATCCAATGACATTGCAAGCAGTAGCATGTTAGTTTTCAAGTGGGTTTTCATAACTATAAGTTAAGTATTCAAACTAATTTGGTGATAAAATGACTCGAGATTTGTCCTTCTCTTATATGATAATGCACATGTATGTTGATTAAGAGAAAGCAGAGGACATGAGGTTATCCATGGCCTATGAGACAAGGGATGAAAATTAGAGTTTTTTTCCAGGTTGGATACAATAGAATGAAGTGGTAGGCTGCATATACTTTCTTTTAATGAGGCATGGAACAATGATGCCACAATAAAATTCATATTTATGTATAGCCATTGGAGCCCATATCATTAAGTATACTAAAAACTTAACAACTTGTTAGGTTGCAGATGATTTGGGAAGAAAGTGTCAGGAAAATATTTACAATAGCGTGTCAGGTTAATAGCAGCATAGGGCTAGTATTAATAATTGCCTTCAGTACTAGGTTCCTTCTTTTTACAACATGGAAAAGAATGTTTATAGGAACAAGTCAACACAATTTGAACATGTTGATTGTTATTTGAAATACAGATAGAGTAACAAGAGTAATTGCACCCAAAGATGCAAAAATAGTAAGAAAAGACAATTATTGCATACAAGAATTGTATACAAGAACAACAATTCTTGAGGCACATGAAGGTCAGC
Organism: Pinus taeda; assembly: GCA_000404065.3. NCBI lineage: Eukaryota > Viridiplantae > Streptophyta > Pinopsida > Pinales > Pinaceae > Pinus > Pinus taeda. The sequence continues at coordinate 58,967 of APFE031589770.1, read as the reverse complement.
ATTACATGAATTTTGCATAGTTGTTGCACTGCATAAAAATTGTATTCCATGTTTTATGAATGTTGCATGTGTTTGGTTGCTTTTTCCCTCTAAATGAAAGAATGCATATGTTTGATGTCCTCTAGGTGTGATGATGATGGTGTTGGGATTCCATGCTCTTAAGCATGTGGCAAGGACCTCCAGACCCTATTGATGTGTAGATGGCACCAAAAGCATGGAGGATACCGCTAGATGAAGCCATGGATGAGGACATGGACTTGTAGCTATAGATTGTGAAATCAAGTCATTTTACACTAGGAGATTCATATTATGGACATATGATGCACCGAGGGAAGTTCATAATTAAGGAGGGGAGAAATGTAATAGCTTGCCCAACCTTTGTGTTGTACAATGTGTATGCATGTGGATATTGAGGCTAGGTTGCCTCTTGAAGTATCCACATGATTAGGCCAGTGGGTCAAGTTATAACATGTTAAGGCCAAAGTTTCTATGTAATGGGTCTAAAGACCATGATATTTAGGTTAGTGAATTGGATACATATGATATAGGTTGGTGAGCCAGATTTATTGTGTAGGCTTGCATGCCTATGTATTTATGTCGTTTTAGCTATGTGGCTGGAGAGCCAAGATTGTAAATATGATTTAAACTTTTGTACATATATTTTAATAATAAAATAAGTTGGTAGTGATGCCCACTCCACAGTAAAGAGTATGAGGGGGCATGAAACTCCATGGTGGATAAAGGGAACTAGTTGTTATCACAAGTGTTGGTGAAAAGGACACTCGGGGCCCATGTGGCCTTGGGGGGTGTCACATCGCAGAGAGAGGTCATGCATATTTAAAGGATGCTTATTTTTCTCATGTGGTAGTTAATCAAAGCATTCATTCAATGAATTCATTCAGGGTTATGGATTAGTCAGTGAGTCCTAGGTTTGAACTCTATAATTGACTGGAGTTCTAGTGAACTAGGTTATGAGTGACCATTCAGTGAGTCTTGTGCTTGGACTCTGTAATTGACTAGGAGTTGTTTTAGTTCTTAGTGACTGGTCGATGAGTCTTGTGCATGGAATCTGTAACTAACTGAGATCCATTTTGGCTCTAAGTGACTAGTTAGTGAGTCCTATGCATGGTTTTTGTAACTGATTGGGCATTGATTTAGTTCAACATAAAAGGGTGCCTAGAAACCCATAGTCGATACCATCCCTAGCTGGCCATAAGGTGCCTTGGAAGGTGGGAACCGCCAAGGGGATGCTGGGTGCAAATAAGAGTTGCACCACTTGGGTGCAAGTTTGGGGGAGCATGAGCCTTTGGTTAGAGTAGAAGTTATTGGGTCGGTATTTTGGTTGGTGTTTTGATGATGGTTACTCAGTTTATATTGTTTCCTACGAAGTTGTAGCCTCGACTCGAGGATGACCCATGGTTGAGATCTATGAACCACTCGGTCTATAGTTGGGTAGAACATGGAGAACCCACAACGAGTTAGCTATTTTATTCATATAAGTGTTTATTGTGTATGATGATATTTTATGTGTGTTTACGTGTCCTAATAATAAACCCTAATTTGGGTATTTCTTGTATTTGTTGAGTACTATGTGATGCATATGTCTATATGATTATGTCTCCAAACACTAGTTACGGTTTGGTATTGATGAGCTTAATATTTTGTTGTGATGTCTACTCTTTGATGTGTATGATACTAGTTGATTGAATGAATTTATACTTAAATTGCACATGGTTCTCGGAATTGGGTATTGCATATAAATTGGTTGTAATAATTGTAACTAAATTAATTAATACCATGTGCATGGGGTGTTGCCTTGGAAGAGCTCACATTGATATGAGGACAAATTTATAGCGTAGAATTGTTTATAGAGGACAAACATTGAGTTGGTGGGGTCGTACAGGCTCTAGGGACATGTCAGGGTTTTCTAGGGTTCGGAGCTTTTGCTAAAATTTTGGTAATACCTAGTTGTGTTGGTGTGATAACGTTGCCCGACTGGGGGTTGGGAAAGTTACATATCATATCCATTTTCATTTATTATTTAAATGAATGTAAAAGTAGTTGTGTGTATATAAATTTCACTATTTCTTTTTTTATTCAGGTATAAACATCGAGGATGGTGTTCCTCTAATGGGGTGAGTTATGTGACAACCCTTTTTGCTACCCCTCTTGTAAATGTCATTGTGAATTGTAAACTCATGTAAATATTGTGGACATGTAAACACAATCACTGGCCTGAGAGGAATGGACACAGATTCAAAGAGGAACAGACACAAATTCAGAGGTTTGAGGAGTTGCTTGGGAAGTGCTTAAACTTAGGGTGCTTCATTTAATATGCCATCAGGTTTCTAACTCAATTTAATGGTCTACATTGTAGGAAAGGAGGTGGAGTATGGGTTCCCTGAGTGAAGTACGAATCCCAAACCACGTCTTTCCTCATGGGGCATGTTGATGTGGTCAACACACAAGATGCAAACGACAAGTCGACAGTAAAAAGAGGTCAATAGGAAGAAAACAGGAGGTATGTGTTTATGTAGGAGTAGTCAGTGAGATAGGATACAAATAGAGAATGTGTGTTGTGTATGAAGAGTACGTCGGGATAGGATATTGTGGTGAGAGAAGAAGGAGTCGTGGGCACAACAACGGAGGTTCAAGCAAACGAGAAAAGTTCATTGATAGGGAGTGTGTCGAGGTAGGCATACGGGATTTGTGAAGTGAACTTGTAGAAGGAAGGAACTCAAGGAGCAACACAGGTGCAAAAGAAAAGGATACATGTGGAGATACTTTGTTTCTATATACTTGTAGGTTAGTGAGTGGAGCATTGTGTGCTCTGGATTCCTGTTTAGTAGAGTGGAGACTTTGTGAATTCAGATACCTGCAAGGATTTACAGGTGGAAGTATTATGTGCTCTGGATCCCTATTGCTCGACGGGTGGATACACATGGGCTATGGTCCTCTATAGAAATTAGCAGGTGGAGACATTGTGGGCTTTGGATTTCTTGTAAGTGGGTGGAGACATTGTGAGATATGGATTCCTAAGTGAACTAGTTTGTGAACTAGTTTATCGGCATCAGTGTGAGTTCCCTCAAGCAATTAACTCCTCGGACTTTGAATCTGACTCAGGGGTGGTCAACTACAAGAAAGATTGCAGTGCAATTGGCCTGTGGTTGGGTGGAGAGTTGACGTCTCCCCCTTAGTTGTCAGTCATTTAATTCAATTAGATAAGTATACTTACTTGTGCATATATGTTATACTATGAATGGTGAATGTTAATGTTATGTGTTATAACAATGTATGTATTAGAATTGATCATAAAGGAATGAGTTATTTTTGGTTGTCTATAGTCAAATGGTTATGTGAATGATTCTCGTGGTTATGAGGGATTTTCATATCCCTGTGGTTTTTGATATGGTCCCAAGTTACAAATATATTTACATGGTCTTGTATGAATGCTTGATGTGCTCATATAAGCTAATACATGTGATTTTCATTGTTTGGCATGTTATGGATTTCATGGATCTTTGACTGTTTAAAACTGTGGAATGTCCTTCTTGGTAAAGTAATTGTGATGTAGAAATGTATGATTCATTATGTCTGGGACCCATTTTGTAGTAAGATATGTTGTTATTGTGTTAAATTTACAAAGTGGTATTAGTCATGGTTTTGGCTTGTTTTTTTGCCTCCTAGTAGGCATGTTGATAGCTTTGTTTACAATATTGTGGTTATGAAAAGATATCAACATTGTTAGTGTTGGAATTGGAGTTTCATTATTGTAAAAGATAGAGTTATGAGCAACACCCTGTTTCAAGGAAAGCTTGAACAAAGTCCTTGAAATCCTTAAAGCTTTTAAGTCTAAGCACTGCACAGAATTCAGACTTGTATCGAAGGTCAGATAAGTTTGTAGCAACAATTTGTGTATGAGTCAGATACATTGTAGACTTAGAGGATATCTTTGAGATTTTGAGCATCTAAGACGTTTGTACTTATGCATTCTGCAAAGAGCACTGGATTTTGAAATGACCAAATGACCAGTGGGGAAAGAAAGTAAAAAGGGTCTAATCCAAAGTGGGGTCCATTTGGCAAGTGTTTGGCGCAAGGATGGATTTCTCCACAAGAGGCAAATGCATCCAGGAATCTAGGGCATCTAGGGGTGAGGGCAAGGCGTAGATGCATGTAGCTTTAGATGTGGGCCAAGGCCGTATTCCGTGAGTATCCTAACACTATTCAGGGTGGGCCTTGTATAGTGGAGTAACGTGTGGGAACTGGATGTGTTAGTTCCTAACATCCGGGAGGGAAAGCTTGGCACGAGCGTAGAAAAGCTCAGATGGTGGGCCACATCTAGATACATTGAGGAAGGTGATATTTGAGAGTTTGGGAGGCTTTTTAAGTTGCAAAAGTTAGGTGCATTTGGATCTTCCCCATAACCAAATACAAAGGAATTATTCACAATGCATGAAGAAGTGGCCTTTTGTGGTGGCAAGTGGCACAAATGCATGGTTTTGGTTACGTGGATGCCACATGGGATCTCAAAGGATGTAGACGTGTGACATAGCAAGGTAGCTAATGTGACATGCTAATAACATGACAAGTGGTAGGTAGAACAACCCTTTTTAGATAGCCAAAGGGCAAGGTTTTGGATGACACATAACATTGCGAGGGGATGCCATGTCGCAGTGTCACATCAACAAGACTTGGAAAGAAGGGTGGTGTGAAGATTACATGATGTGGATGATATGTGGGTGCTAGGTGGCACCACGTATGTCATTTACACGAGTGTGGTGGAGACCACAGTTGTATATACGACACATAGGGGACACCGCCCTATTAATACAAGACATCGGTTTAAAGGGGTGGCCACATGGAGAAGATCAATTAAGGGGGAAGTTGTGAGAAGTTTAGCCGTATAAGTGACAAATTGTGGACCCCCACCCCCCCCCCCCCAACCTTTTTTAACTATCAGTGAGGTAGGGAGCCTCACAATTAATATAGGCCATTGATCTATTTAGGCCAATCATGCGAGGGCTTCAAGATGTGAAGGGTTTAATCGTTAGCCACACAGGCCACAGAGGCACCACATGGCACTGTTTGATTGGTTAGATTTTGAAGGGGCATATCTTTTGGTTCAGAGATCAAATTGCGATAAAGGTTATAATTTCAAAAATATCTTAACGAGCTAGACGTTTGGTGTTATCCAAAGTGAGTTACGCACATTTTGGGAAAGAATATATTTCATAACCCATTTCCATAATGAGACCATGGGGTGGGGTTAGTTAAAAGTAACACCTCCCATCAGCCTAGAAATTCCAAGGGGGTGGGATGGAGTGTCACAACATGGTAACCACTTATGCAATCAAGGAAGAAATATGGTTGCAAAGGTTGTGTTCAAGTATTGGATTGGTCCAATGAGTTGTGATTATAAATTGTGACAGTTAAAGTGCAATCTTCCCAGTGAAGGACCCAATGTACCATTCTAGGCAAAGCATATTGATGTTCAATATCATTTTGTGAGAGATATGGTTAAAGAAAAGAAGGTGTTGTTGATGAAGGTGGAAACTTTGAGGAATGTTGCAAATTCATTAACAAAATCTATAAGCACTTAGAAGTTCTCTTAGTGTAGAGAAATAGTGGGCATTATTTCCCTAGATTATTGATCATGCACTCTTGCGAGCCCTTATGTGTAAACAAAATAACAAGTGGGAGAATTTTGGGAATGTACTATATTCTTTACATAACTATCCTCATGTGTTGTGCATTGTGACAGGTGCATCCCCGCTTGTTTGGGGGGTCCTAATGGGGATCTGTTTTTGGTAGTTTTCAACACACTTTTCACCTTTAGCGGTTTTGTGGCATGTGGTGGCTTTCCCATGGTTTTATAATTTCTATTAAGGAACTATAGTTGTATTATAATCTATAGTAAGTGGATTGGTAGTTTATGGATATAGTATATATATAGTATTGTAATACTATACAGAAGAATATATTGAAAAAATCTTATTGGTTTTCTTGGCTTGGGTTTCCAAGATAAACTATTTGTGTTAATGTGTATGCTTGCCACTACATATTTTCTTTTTTATTAAGAATGTGCTTGCATTAATTAATTCTATAGAGTTAAAACCTCCCAATATCCTGTAAAAGGTATTGAATAGGATGATCAATCTCTAGCTAGTGATAAACTTAAATGCCTATCTTTCAACAAATACATGCAACAAATAAATGAAGACCATTTTAACAAAAAAAACAACATAACTTTTAAATTTAAAAACATGTGGAAAATGGCTAATTGTGGGATGAGAAGATATGGGTGAATCATGACCCAAAATTTTTAATTACCATGAAGAATCAAACCAACCAAACTTCTCAATGCTTAAAAAAATCCAAGTAATATTATATATAATATATATAGATATATATATAAACATAACTCTATTGCCATTGTGATCATCCTTGTGCATAAAACATCTCCATTGCATAATCAACATTCTAAATTTTATCTAAGGATGTTAGACATTGGAATGAAGGCATAACATTGATGAAAGGTTGTGCTCTCACCTTTATGGAATTCAACCTTAAGGTAATGAATGTCTTGGTATCTCATTTTGGCAATCGTGTTAATTCATTTTGCAAATTCATGAAAGGGAAGTAGAGAATATTTAAATGTACTACTTTTGTCATTGAGGTTTGGGTTCCTTGGCAAGGTTGAAAAAGTATTAATAAGTGATTTGCAATTTTTTATTTCCATTGTGATTTGATGCAATTGATGGTACGACACAAAAAGAGATAATGACAAATTAATAAATATTACTTCATTGAATTAAACTAGTTTTAACCTTTTCTTAAAAACAATATTTGAATCCATAGTGGGGGACTCAATGTTGGTCATGCAAATGTTCTCAAATGGACAACAAATCATCCATCATTAAATGAATAAACCTCCAATTAGCAAAATTTGAGCAATATTCCATTTTTCATGTTCTGCAGTGATTGAATTTGGTTGTTAGTGAAATGGAAAATTGAGGCATTACATTGGGAGTTGGGAGATATGAGTTAAGACGGGAGAATTGGCAGCTACCTCCCTATCCCTTGATTTAATGCAGGACAAATTGTTAATAACTCAGGGCAGGAATCCCGAAGTTGGTGGGACGACACGAAGGAAAGGTTGTAGACGAATGGATAGGTGAAGAATGGACATGATGCATGGCGATTGTCTGGACCTCTAGGGCAACACAATATATGGTTTTAAGAGGATGTCAAAGTGGAGTGGGGAGGATACAAGGATCCCGTCATTTTAGATAATTTGCAGGATTGCGCACATCGTGAGAGAATTAATGGTGAGGAGGAATTTTGTTGCAAATTGCCTGCAGACATGGTTCACCAGATCTATAGGGCAGAATGTATATTTAATGGGACTTTAGCTCGAGGACCTCCATGGGTTAATCACACAAGTAATGGAGTTTGGAATGGCAGGAGAGCAAGGATTATATAAATCACCAACACCCCCAGTAATGGTGCCCATAGTTAAAGGCTTGGTGTACAGTGGCAATTACAGTGACAGTTGGTTGAGCATCAAAATGAGTGCGTCGGGAGATCACAGTGGGAACCGTTCTGAGGAGGAGTTGGTGCATTGGAAATAGGCCGCCAAATTCCTATTTAAGCTAATCATAGGGAGACTTGACCTCATCACCTTACGAGTGGAATTGTTAGAAAATGACTGGACTGCTAATGCTAAGAGAATCAACTCGAAGTTTGAGGTTGTGGAGGTGACCTTGGAGCGAAAAATGGTAAAGATGGAGACAAACCTCCTCACTGCCAATTCATAAGTGGTTAGTGACAGTGTGTTCATCGAGGTCAAAGAGATAATTGCAGGATTGCCGAAGGAGGTTGTAGAAAAACTTTAAATCGATGGAGGAGCTAGTGACTCTGGTGCAGGACTGAACAGTCGAGGCAATTTTGTTCACGAGGACGAGGGGAAGCTCAATCTTGGATAATGTTTCTTTATGCTTTGTAGATGTGTTTTATTATTAAGATTGTACTTGTGGATCTATGGTTGATTTCAGTGTTTTTTAATAGTATATAAGGCTACTAGGATAAAGAAAATTGCTTCAAGGCTATACTAGGACATGGAAGCATGTGTTAAGTTTGAAGCAAACTTTGTTATCCTGATGTAAAACAATTCTGGCCATGAAATCCAAATTTTGAATACAAAGTATTTGTTCTATTTATAATAAAAAAACAATATTTGAATATTTACATTTACTTAGAGCAACATTATTATTAATTATCCATATTTTGAATGTACATACTTCTCTGACAAGATATTAGGGAAGTGAAGCAATAGAAATCATAACAATAATGACAAAGCATACAGAAAGATTGTGGAAAATTTGTGTTGATATAATGGTAAGACAACAATTACATTTTTTTTTAATAGAGAACATGCTCATATTTCTAAAATCAAGGTGGGAAAGGCTACACCTTGAGCCTTATTACAATGGACCAAAATTGTTCCCATGTGGTATTTGAAACTAGGTAGATGGGATAACATCCCATTGTGTCAACCACTCGGTCATCTCATAAGGAGAAAATGTTATACCAAGTAAATTTCCACTTTTAAGGTCACAATCAGGCTAAACACTACATTGTTGTATGCTACTCTTCTTTTTGTAGGATAAGGAACCCCCTCCATGTAGTGATTTGATTGTTAAAGTCTACATAAGTGTACATACTCTACCCTCTTTTGAAACTCATATCTTTTAAGTTCCAAGAAGTTTACTTTAAATTTTATTTGTCTTTCTACTTGCTTAATATTTTCAACGTTGAGATGGATTCTTAATATTGCAATAAGCTTTAAGATATTTGTAATTCTTTCCTTTCTTTTTTGGGTTGTAATGTGTTGGATCAACAACATGAAGTAGTCATCAACCAATCACTATTTGATACAACATAGTCTAAATGTTCTATGTTAAACAATGGTTGGAATAACTTACTTAAATTGTTAAATTTAAATAGACTAAATGCTTTGGAGATTTTTTAAGATTTTGAATATATTTATGCATTCAAAGCTGCATTTTAAGTAACTAGTGATCTCAACAAAAACGTATCAACCGGAGACTCTAAACCTCTCGTAACCTGCGGAGGCCATAATAACGCCCGAATATTATATCAATGCAGCAAACCCTTTGATGGCTCCACAGAGTGGTGGAATGTCCAATAGCTAAGAATCGTTATGTAGACAAAATATAAAAGATACCGAAACCCTAAAAAGTGCTTTAAAATACCATGTTACCAAAACCCTTATCGCAGAAACCTTCCACGGGAAAGATCTTATTTCCAAAACCCTACTGTTGCGGTGTTTCATATTGCTAAAGCCCTAAATCCAGTGAAGTTTTGGTCTTTTGATCGCATGAAGTACTGAGGGCCAGACCAATGTGGATTGTCTGGTGCCTAATCTCGATTGCGAACAGTAAAAAGGGATTTCCGCTTTGCAACTTAAGCTTCCCGGCTTTGCCAGGGTTTTTTTTTTTTCTGTTGCCTGTTTAATCTCAACAGCCGCATACACGGATTGAATGTAGAACAATAAACTAACTACATAGCTGGCCACCCTTTAATGGCGGCGGTTCATTGTTGAAAAATCGTCAGCAGAAATATCGATAGGTACACACTTTGCAACACACTCTTGTTTTTTCCCCTTTTTCTTTCTGATTTTTTTTTTTAAATCGAAGGTTTTCAAATCAGGGTTTTATACCAGTATTTTACTTGCAAATTGATTCCAAATACTAGAGTTCTAAATTGATTCCAAATACCAAATGCAAATTGATTCCAAGAGGCTAGAATCTGGTGATAGACTTACTTTCATTACTTGTATTATCTACCGGCCTATGGTGAAGCCTCCTAAAGTTAAACATAAGTCTCTTACTTTTATTTACAAATCTATTCCAAACACTGATTTCATGGCAAACCTACCAGGAAATATGATATAAGGAGATAAATTTGGGATTTGAACATATTGTGTATTGACTTTTTGACGGATTCCTTCTCGTCTCTGTGTGCTGTGGCTTTGTTGTCTAGGCATTAAAGATTTGCCCAGCCAAAATCCCAAGATTAAAAGCTGGGGCGATATTTGTTATCTGTGGAGACCAATATGACAGCCTGTTAATGGCTATGCGAATATTTTCCATAATGTGATTTTATATTTTTTCATTAAGGGTCGTTTTAAGTAGACTGGTCTGGATTCTTTTTGGTGCCCGAGGTTTTACATCAACTTCTCAGATTTTTTTGTTGTTGCTAGGGCAGTAGTCTGTATGTAAATTGGAGTGCACGTGGCTAGGATGACCCAGTGTCAGCAAAATCTTGTGGGCTTTGTGATTGATGTGATTCAAGTCTGAGTTGTGTTAAGGTAGCAGCATTTATCCTGAATTAAGCAGGGGTACTGATAATGCCAGCTTTTTGTGGCCGAGGCTAGTTCTGAGTTTGATGCGACAGATCCACCCGAGTTTTGGCTTTGTAGCCAAAGGTTTTGGTTATGGTTTTGAAGCCGAAGGTCTCATTTGCAGCTTGGTAAAGGGAGGTCTTCTGGAAGTATGCTGATATTCTTGGTGGTATGCACTATCTTCAGTATAAGGGGTTTCTGGATTTTCCGAAGGAAAACGCTTTTTCATTTGTTTTGATAACATTGACTGTGTACAGTTGTTATGATAATGTATAGTTTTTTAGTGTTTATTTTTTTTTGGGTAATTAAGTTGGGCGTAGGCCGTGGCCGATCTGCTTATTGGCCTAAAGGTGGCCAATCTGCTTACTGGGTTGAAGAAGATTCAAGACTCATGTATATAATGGATCATGGATGTTTATCATGAGGATTGTAAGGATGTTTATCACGAGGATTGTAATTGGTTTAATTTTTTCAAAGTCGTTTCTATTTCTCAATATTTCTCAACCCTTCTTCATCAGGTTTCTATAAAGTAGGGAACCTGATAAAGTATGTAACCTGATAGAGACTAAATCTATACAAATTAACTAATCTACACTTTATGAACTAATATATAATTTTATTAATAAATTATTCTATTACCAAAATTGTAATGAGTTTAATTTTTTCAAAATAACTTCCATTTTTCAAGCCCTCTTACAATTTTTGAACCTATTACAATTTTGTTTATAAGTATGGAAGGACTACATCATCGCCATGTCCAATATATCACCCCAATTGAGGCAAGGAATTGAACTAGTGGCTTCACATCAAGGAATGCTTTTTTTTTTTTTTTTTTAAATACATGGTGAATCGGTAACTATCAAGCTTGATCCAGGGAGACCCAGGATCAAACCTTGTAGCTGCCACTATAACACCAAGAGTATAACCAACCACCTACACCAAAAGTATAACCAACCACCTGTAGATCGGGTATACTAAGATCCTATGATTTTAGCAAGAGCAGACTCATCGGGAGGGGAGTCTGCCCCTCTAGCCGCCACCATAACAGGTCACTGTACTCCGTGAGATTTGAACCGAGGTCTCCAGGGCTTCGCCGACTTTATCTAAAATATTAGGAGTTGTCTATAATGCGACTTTTTGGAGATTCCGGTGACGGAATCCGGCGGAAGAAATGAGGTTAAATCTTGATTTTTAAGCAGTTAAAATGGTTTTTTAACTGCATATTTGGATTTAGCACCCTGAAAAACCCCTGGGAGCCATTGATTGTGCAGAAACTAGCTATCAAACATGGGATTCCAATGAATTTCTGCTGGATTTTGACCAAAAAAATCTGCCGGAAA
>APFE031589770.1:0-46695 GCA_000404065.3 Pinus taeda | reverse complement strand
TATTAAAATACAAAATAAATTATTTGTTAGAAAATTCTAAACGCTGAAAGATTTTCTTATGTTAATAATTATTTAGTGATATTATTATGTTCTTATTAGCTTCTTTATGTTCATCATTTATATTTTTTTTATCAATCTCAACAAAGCAAAAACATGAAGATCATGGACACTAAATGTAGGCACTCAACCAGGGCTAAAACCCCTTTATAGAGGAAAACCCAGGGAAAACTCTTCCTTAAATAGATTCAAATTGAGATAAACCAAGACCCTATACCAAAAGAGCTTTCTCCTCCCCCAAGTTAGCTCTTCCTTTTGATATATGATCTCTTCCAAATTTACCAAGTGTCAACTTTTTAAACGCAGCTTCAATGCAAAATTTTGACCCGCTTTAGAACTTCAACCCAACTTTAGGATTGTAGTTTTTGTCTAGCAACTTCAGTAGTTCCAACATAGCAACTTAATACCTTTGACCTTGATGCAACTTCACAACTTTGATGCAACTTCACAACGTCGATGTAGTTTCCTAACTTTGATGTAGCTTCATAATTTCATTGCATGAGAGAGAGAGAGAGACCCAAAAACTTTGATTCCAACTTTATTTTTGAACTTCGCACTTTTTTTCGCTCCTAGCTACTACAATTCGAACTTGTGTGAGCTTTGTAGCAAATGAGTAGAGTTGCTCCAATATACAGTGAGTTTGTGAGATTGAATTCCCTTGTTGACGCTGACTTGTTCTTTCTTGAAGCCGACTTGGTGGAGGAAGCCTAATTGACCTATTTTACATTAAAATAAATTTATTTCTTGACAAATAAATCCCAAGAAGGGTCTCTTACATTATGACATGGACAAGAACACTTGACATAAATCCTAAAAGTCTTCAATAGAGACTTTGAACTAAAACCAATTGACCCAAGCATGAAACTCATGCTTTCATAAGTTAATTTAATTTTCTTTTTTTTTAATAAATATATTACATCATGACTCAAGTATAATTATGAAGACTGATATTAGTTACATTTTTCAACACTCACTCCCTCTTAACTAGGCACATATTCATAATTACCTATATCTAAAGGTACATGGAAGATCTCCAAAATGAACTACAAAGAGATCTGTCACACTCAGAGCCTCAGACTAGATACCTAACCAAGGTTATTTATCTGGGTGGGACTAAGATGGACTTAAGCTTTCAGCGAGTCTAGGTACCACTAGGCTTACTTGCTAACCATCAACTTAGGGATCTAGGTCAAAGCTCCATGACCAACAATACGCTCCCTCTTCAGGATCTAGACATCAACACATAGGTTGTCCAGATGTTCTCCCAAGCATCCACCATTAGATGCTTCATCTCTCCCTAATAAACTAGATATATCCATTTGTCCAAGCATGCTTCCCAAGTGTTCATCATTATTTATGGAGAGATTTACTTGTTCAAACTCAAATCCCTATCAGGAATAAACTTTCAAATATACATATAATTAAACACAAACCTTCGAGGTCCTCAATAATCTTGATGCCACTTATTCATATACAAATTGTCAAAAACTTTTCTTATTTCATTTCTTCAATAGCACCAAGACATCCTCAATACATCGCAGATCTATTCATTCTCTGATTTCTTCTAGAAGGTATCCATCATGACTATCATAATATGCCCTCCCTCTCAATTGGGGAGATGTTTTCTTTTCTTCTAACCATGCTCCCTCTTAACTTAGGGAGATCAACAATTTTCTTCTTCTATAACATAAGAGAAGCTTCAACCTTTCACGACTTAATCAAGGTCATCTTGATTATCATCATCCTTATAGCTTCCTTCATCATGCTTATACGAACATCTTCAACATATTGAAGATTATGTACCTGCGAATCTTCAATAACAAGTACAACCAAATACAAATCAAAGCATGAAGTTAACTATATCAAAATCATGTCAATATAATGGAAGCATCAAAACAATCAAATTTTTTAGACATCAAATACCTAAACTTAGATTTATAATCAACAACAGACACTAGACTTCAACCTCTTGCTATGGTTTTGTTACAAACCCTTAGACTCCATTTTCGAGACACATAGCCTTAGATATCATCAATTCAATCAAATAAAAATCCTACTATACATTTAAGGTTTCAAGAATTTTAGATTCTACTAGAGCTTGTTGCAAAACCTAGTTTCTATCATCAAAACTAAATCATATCGGAAAACGATATCATTATATCCTAGAACATCAATCTCTACTAGGGCTTCATTACAAACCCTAAAATTCATAAAATATCAACAATTAGGTTAACATACTAACATATACATATCTAGGATTTCATGCACTAACATCTTATATCAATATTCATATCTACTAGGTAAACCCAAGACACAAACATTAATACGTCAAAGTTAGATATACAACAATTTTATTCAGACTAAGATTTCAATTAGATGAAATAGACATAGGGTTTCATTCCTAGGATCTTACTATGACTATAACGATGGTTTTGATTATAAACTCTCAATAACCCAACCCTAAAAATCTAGGGATTCATTATATAACCAAGACATTAGCAATACCAAAGCTCTAAACATAGGATTTCTAGACTACGTCAACAACCATAAGTAGACTAGGGCTTCATAATCAACTTTGGCATACCCTAAGAGGCTAGGATTTATAGTGAACCCTAAAGGTTAGGGTTACACAAAAATAATCAAATAATATCATGAGGGTAGCTTCAATGTGATGATTAGTCACCCTAACAAGAATCTCTTACGATTCAAAATCCTAGACATAACGATGTCAATAATGTAAAGCAACTTTGAAATAAAATGAACATACCTTTTATAAAGAGAACTTTATAACAAATATTATAGTCTAAGGCATACCTTTGAGTTGTTCTTTAATAAACCTTGTAGGACATCAAAACTTCAATCTAACTTCTTTCATACCTCAAGTCTATCCTTTGAAGTCTCCTCCATAACCCTTGAGCAATCAATAAGCTTTCCTATCCAAGGAAAATATAAAGAGAAATATTAATAGTAAACAAATCTTGTTGTAAGGAGGAAACCAAACATGAAAAGGTGATACCAAAAATATAATACTTGATCTTTTGGTAAAATGGTGGAGGCTCCCTCTTAACCAATCCTTTTGAGGGATACTTAGTAGTATAAATCCTTGACTTTTGATTCTTTGGTCTTGTTCTTCTTAGGTGGATTTTCATCAGCAACATTCGCGTGTTCCCTCTCTTCTTATTTCTTGGATTCTCTGGACAATGGCTTTTGTAGTGACCCATCCTATGACAATTGTAACATTCAATCTTGGATAGGTCCACTTTCTTCTATGGTCCTTTGAACTTCTTGAAGGTTCCCTTCTTCTTGTGATGAGCAAAATAGGCATTCGAGGTGTTTTCTTCTTCATCCTCCTTGTTGTTCACTAATGATATTTTGGCTTCTTGACATTCCACATATATTCAAATGTTGGAGTATCCTTCCAACTATTAAGTCTTGATGCAAATGCACTCCAAGATTTCGGTAGTCCTAGAAGGGCAGTAATTACGAGCTCCTTTTCTGGGACAACTTCATCTATTGCTTAGAGCTCATCTTTGATTCTAGATATCCTTATAAAATATGATGAAACGGTATCATCATTTGTCATCTTAACAGTTCTTAGTTCATTCTTGAGGCTTGTTATTTGACCAATGTTCTTGATTGTGAATAACTTGGAGAGAGCCTCATACATTTCTTAAGCAGAATTTATGTTGGATATGTATGGAATTAGATTATCCTTAACTCCATCCACTATTAGGTTCATAGGCACGATTTCGACTTAGCTAAACTTTGTTTTCTCTGCATCACTTGATTCATCATTAGGCTTCTTGACTTTTCCTTTAACGAGATCCAAACATTTGTTCTTTTCGAGAATGAAGTCTATCCTCTTTTTCTAGACCCTATAGTTGGAGGTTTCTTCTAGTTTCTTTTCTCCCTTCATTGAGTTTGTCATAGTTTCTGTAGATAGTAGGCTTGTCTCTTTCCTACCTTTTTCCTTCTTCTTCACGTGAGCTCTGATATCATGTTAGAAAATCCAAAAGGCAGAAAGATTTTCTTATGTGGATAATTACTTGTGATCTTATTATGTTCTTATCAGCATCTTTATGTTCATCCTTTATCTTCTTTTTATCAAGCAATCATCAAAGCAAAAACGTGAAGATCATGGACACTAGATGTAGGCACTCATCCAAGGCTAAAACCCCTTTATTGGGGAAACCCAGTCAAAGCTCTTCCTTCAATAGATTCGAATTGAGATAGACCAAGACCATAGACCAAGAGACCTTCCTCCTCCACCAAGTTAGCTCTTCCTTCTGATAGTTGATCTCTTCCAAAGTTACCAAGTGTTAGCTTCTCAAATGTTGCTTCAACCCAGAATTTCGATCCCCGGATTCAGAGCTTCAACCCAACTTCAGCACTGTAGTTTTGATCTAGCAACTTCATTAGCTCCAACTTAGCAACTTCACACCTTCAACCTTAATGCAACTTCACAGCTTCAACCTTGATGCAATTTCACAACTTCGATGCAACTTCACAACTTCGATGTAGTTTCCCATCTTCGATACAGCTTTAGAATTTCATTGCACATGAGAGAGAGAGAGAGAGAGAAACTTCGATCCCCACTTCCCTCTTGAACTTCACATTTTTTTTGCTCCCAGCTACTGCAATTCGAACTTGTGTGAGATGTGCTACCAAAGGAGTCGAGTTGCTCCAATATATAGTGAGTTTGTGAGGTCGAATTCCCTTGTTGAGGCCGATTTATCCTTTCTTGACGCTGACTATGTGGAGGAAACCTAATTGATCTATTTTACAATAAAATAATTTTCTTTCTTGACAAATAAATCCCAATAAGGGTCTTTTACATTATGAGATGGACAATGGCACTTGACATAAACCCTAGAAGTATTCAATGGAGGCTTTGACCTAAAAACAATTGACCCAAGCATGAAACCCATGCTTTAATAAATGAATTTATTTAATAATGAATTTCTTTTTCTTTCTTTTAATAAATATATTACATCATGGCTCAAGTACAATTATGAAGACCGATACTAGTTACATTCTTCAACATTATTTAAGACCTATCTATGTAGAAAACCACACAAAGTGCTTGATTCTATCAATAAGTGGGGTAATATATATGGATTTTGGGAGTGCTCTTGGTTTTTGTGACCTGGCTTTATTTGATTCTACATGCCAAATTCGCATAAATAGTTTGTCCTGAAAATTAGAGCTCGTTGGTTTCCATCCTCGAAAATTAGACCCCAGAGCCCACACGCTGCGAAGGGTAGATGTCAACGGTCATGAAAAAATGAAAACTAATAGTGCACTTTGCAAATGGGAAAACAATTTCTCGTACTGCCTAAACTAATGAAAAAATGGATCATATATGTCATTGCTATGTGACATAACAATAATTAGTCATTATGTACACATTATACATAACAATAATTAGTTATTATGTACACATTATAAATGAAAAAAACTCGAAGTGGAGATGATAACAATCATTTCTTCCAACTAACCAAAAATTATATTCTATTTATTTAATAATTACTTTTAGTTTATAAATATAATTTCATATCCATCTAATGGAATATTCAACTATAAAATAAGAAAGTGTCTAGGTTTATTCCTAAATTTAGGAAAAGTTGTACGGTTTACTCAAGTAATAATTTTTCTGGGATGAGCTTAAAGATTTATTGCCCTTTTCCAGAGAGATGATTTAATGGGGTTTGTATTTTTTTTTGGAGAAACCTTTTCCTTTGATCTCACGATTTCCAATATTGTAATGTGTAATGTAAGTACATGAAAATAAATCGAGTATATCCTGTCTGTAATGGGGGTTCGGTAATAGTGATTGGATCGTGTTTGTATTTTAATGTGAAAAAACCACCACCTTGATAAAGTCTTTATTTCAACCTTCTGCTAGGCCCAAGGTTTTGAGATGAGCTTTAGGGCGCTTTAATGTTTAAGGTTCATCCAGCTTTATGTTTAGTATCATTTGCTTGTCATGCATCATCCTAGGAATATGGAGGCATTATCTCAATAGCATGGGGCATAATTAGCTTTGTTGCAAGGTTAGCCTTATATTATTTTATAGGCTGATTTATTTACTTTTGTTTCTAGAGGTGTTTTACGAAGGAGATGTTTTTACAAAGGAGATGTTGCCTAGTAAAGTTACATTAAAATAGGTATGTATGTGTGTTGACTAATATATGTATATATTAGAAATGTTGTGTATAATGTTATTTTATAAAAAAATTAATAAGGTTACTTTAAAATTAATGTCGGCTATAAATAAGATACTTTAATTTTTATCTTTATAATAATAGACCCACAATTTTAAGCATAATGGTATTGACTCATGGTATTCATGTGGAATTTAAGCTATTTAAGGGGTGAAATTAAACTAGCCTAGATCCATCTTAGTTTGATGATACATTTAGATACATAATTAGTTGTAAAAAATGACATGGTGGTAAATTATCATATCACTGGATCCACTTTTTATTAAAAAAATTCTTTGTATTTGAGGTTCATAAGTAAACTTAACTCCTATGTAAACATTTGATCCCAACATGGTGGAGATGTTGTAGTATTTAAATTAAAATTAAATTAAAAAACAAAATAAAAAACACGAAAATTAAATATTATAATATAATTATTATAAATAATAATTAAGCCCAATGTAGATACATCTTAACTATGGATCTACCAAGGGATCAAATTTCACAAGATGCAAAGCCCTTTTAAAGTGAGAAGAGATTTGATCTTAACTATGGATCTACCAAGGGATCAAATTTCTCAAGATACAAAGCCCTTTTAAAGTAAAAATATATTTGATCCCTCTCAGCGCATGGTAGATCCATAGTTAAGATTGATCCAGGTGGGTTTTTCAACAATTAAGGAAACATTCCCTTGGCTACAACATGTTTATAGCAATCTTCAAGCTAATTTATCCCAATGCCCACCTTAAGTTTTAGGTATCATTATTGGTATTATTTGGTAGATTGCTTTCCCATCCCCATAATCCTAACTTTAGTGTTGTGTTATTCATATTCCACTCCAATTCATTAAGTAGCATGGACATGTGGCCCATGTGTGGTGGTAACCTAAAATGGAATCAGTTGATCTTCCTGTTGAGCTTCATGATGGGGTATCATGCACTTCCACAATGTACTATATCAATACTTGAGACTCTTTGTGAAGTGTTTTGAGAATGCTTCTACCCATTGGGGTATAGGTAGAATCTCTTAAGTCTGTTGTTACATCTTTGTTCGATTCTAGGTCAATCAAATCAATACATCAATTCATTCTCTAAACTTTACATCCATTTGAAGAGGTACTAATATTAAAGTTCAGTTCAAGTTTACTTTCTCTTATTTGTAATGAAGTTGATCTAAGTGAGAGCCCACCCCTAGATCATGCTTTCTTAAGATCCCTCACTATTGAATGCAAGTTTGAGCAAAGGATTACTCTTATATTCCTTGTTCTTATATCAATGCTTATCCTCACCCTCCTTCCTAGCGCCAACATATTCTCCTTTGGTTTACACCCTTTCCCATGTCTAGGAAGATGGTGCACTTTTCACAAGATCGCTACCCATCCCATTGTTGAGTGCCTTGATCTCTAGCACCAAAATATTTCTAAAATTTTTGTATACTAAAAATCCCTATATGGATTCTCTTGAGAAAATTCCCCCCATTGTTTTTCAATTGTTTCCTCTTTCTCCCATAATTCCAAATCCCAATCTCCTCATGACAAATGAAAAGACAACTTGTCTTTTTGGCCTCTTCTAACCTTCAATTGTCAAATCAAAGATGATATTGCTTCCATGATCTTTGATAATGACAACTAGAAAATCTACTCTTCCAAGGCTTTGTTACTTGACTTGAACTAGTTTCTATTGGTCATCCATCACCCTATCCATTGGTTGGGTACAAAAATATGGGCCTTGTCATTGGGTAGCTAAATTTTGTGCCATTACATTTTCCATTAGGTCATTTCATGTTATGATAGATTGTCATGTCTCCCTGCTTGATTGCTTGGATCTCTTGGGTAATATTGTTCAACATCACCATCGTGTCATTTATGATGTCTCGCAATACATTTAATTTGTTCGAAGTGTTGAAGAATGTAACTAGTGCTGGTCTTCATAATTGTATTTGTAAAAAGAAATAAAAATGATTTTTTATTGTAAAACGAATTAAATTATTAAAGCATGGGTTTCATGCTTGGGTCAATGGTCAATATGTCAAAGGACTTAGTGAGTGCTATAGGATTTTTGTTGAGTCAAAGTCAAAGTCATTATGTAAGAGACGCTTCTTGTGTTCATTGTGTCAAAGAAAGAAAATGTTTTAATGTCAAAAATAAAGTCTTGTTTCTCCTCCATCAAGTCAACCTCTTCCATAGTTAAATCAACCTCATGAAAGGGAACATCCTCTTTGCAAAGAATATATATATATATATATATATATATTACCTTGTGATGAAGCACCAACCATCAACCATTCGATCTGCAAAAATAAGTGTGCAAAAAGGCCTATAAAGGAAAGATTAGGAATAAAGGAAGGGACCGAAGTATAATTGGAGGGACCACAACCTTGTATAATTGAAAGATCGAAGTTCAATACAAGACTGAAGTTTTGATGAGGTCGAAGAAATAAACCAGAAGATGTGTTATCTCGTGAAAGGTTGACTTGATGGATGGAGAGAGGTCTAGGTCAAGGGTCTAGGAGTGTCTCATCTTGATCTGATTCTACTAAAGGAATAATTTGATTGAGTTTTCCCCTTCATCGGGGTTTTTCCCTAGATGAGTGCCTACATATGGTGTCCATTTTTCATTAACGATCTTCGTTTTTCTTGGTAGTTGATTGATGATAAGATAACATAATAATAATAAAGAAAATAAGAAACTAAAATAATGTCACAAGAAACTATCAAAGTTAAGAGAAACCAAATTCATTTAACCCTAACCTAGTTTCCCTAGATTTCTCAACATGGTATTAGAGCTAAGAACATTGGTATGAAAAGAAGCTATAGGATCATAATGTGAAAGGAAAAAAAACTACTTCATTAGCCCTCAAGACCGAGCTATATAAGAAGAAAAATCCAAGCTAGAAAAAGAATATTTCTAGGCAACCCTAGAATCAAAATTTCAGTAATTGAGGCTGCAGACCTAAAGAGAAGATTAGAACTGAGAAACCTTTTTGGGAGTCGAGAATCTAGACTACAAGACAAATCTAAATCTATTGTGAATAGAGCAAAGTTCTCTAAAGCCAACAAAATAATGAATATAGGTTAAGTTGTTTAGAAGGTTTGAAAGGTCTATTTAGAGAATCTGTTACAAAGCTACAACCACAAAAAAAGTTGTAGATTACTTATGAAAGAGATTACAATCTTTTACACATGTATATGTAAAGGCCGAGCCTCCACAATGTTATAATAATTGAACAAAAGGGATCATAATTTTGAAGTCTAAATTCAATAGGACATAATTTCAGTCCTTTAATCTTGCAATTTATGATCAAAGTCTACATTTATGAAATAGGTATCTAGACCAATTACGGAAATCTCTATTGTTGATCACAACATATATAAGTTTTTTTAACCAAAATCAATAGTGTTTATATTTATATAAATCGTGCCCGTTCGCGTGCAAAATCAGGATTTTACATCGAGCCTGCTAAGGGCTTCTGATACATCAATTGTTCCCCATCCCTTCCTTGAGAGTTTTCCGCATGCTTCTTACACAAATTTCTCATTTTTGGAAGCCTATGGCTATACAATCAAAAAACTGAAATAGTAAATATATACATTTATAGTGTGTCATTCAAAAACATTTTACAAAAACAAAGTGAGAGAAAAAAACTACTCTTCCATCGGCGCTAGACTGTTCAAATCCATTCCAGTGAATTCTTCTTCATTTCTCTTGCTATTCTCCTCAATTTTGAGCTTCAATTGTTCAATTTGTTGATGCAACGCATCCACCTTGTCTTCCAATTGTCAGATGTGCTCCTTCTTTTCCAATTGTTGTTCCTGCATGGCCAGAGTCTCAATTTTCTACTGGTGGATACATCGCTACAAAATTTCCAAACCTTCCTGAATCTCCAAATGTTCTTGCACATAGTCATTACAGGCATGACTATTGTTGCCGGCTTCCCGATATTTTCCCTCCCTCGACCCCCTTGTCTTAGGTTTGTGACAGCCCTATGAGCCAGACAAAGAGTTGTACTCTACTGAATTATTGTGCATGCTCATGATTTTGTCTAGAATACCACAGACACCCCACTCTAGAATGCCACAAATCCTTAACTCTAGTATGCCACAGACCCCGAACTCCAGAATGCCCACAAAGTTTTGCTAGAGATCCCCCACTCGAGACTGCTTATCCTCACAATTTGTGGCCTCACTTAGACAACCAACACTCTGTAAATCGGCACACAAGTTTCCTTTGTGACAACAAACTCCTCTAGATACCCCCCTGAAGGCTGATGCTTTGACCCCAAACCCAAAACAGATGCTCAAAGATCCCAGCTTCATCCGCCAGGGCTTCATAGAGACCACCTAAGAAAACATTAACCTTAAACCATAATAGAATATCAAATTTTTACTCCTTAAATGGAAGGTGCAGGTTTGGATATTAATGTTCTAATAGATATTGGTACTCATGGAGCTGAGATCCCAATGCTCCTCCTTAATTTACCAGCTTAGCTCCTCGTCCTTCATCCTCACTCATGCCTTCCTCCCACAAGCGTTCATATCACTTATGAGCAGAGGAATTAAATGTTTCTTCCACACTCCCATTAAGTTGCCTTCTAATGTGCTCAAATGTCAACCTTTGCAACAGAATCCATGTCGTGGGGGTTGGATTGTCACGCTGTGTAATCTCCCAAGCCCAAGTGTAGTACCATCATGAAGGGCATAGACACGTTGTTGCAGCAGACTAATATAACAATTTCCATGAAGCACAACGACATACCGGGCCAAGCAAGGGCCGATGTGATAGGGACCAAGGAGCGGGAGGCTAAAAGAAAAGGGGGAGGGGCCCATAACAAAATGGAGAAAAGGAGGAACAATAAGAATGTAAGGTTTAATGGGATGAGAGGAAGAAGGGTGACGAGGTTTAAGGTAGGACAGGTGATTAAGGAGAAGAGGCAGGGGGAGGAAGGGTGGGGGGGGGGGGGGTGCGTGGCAAAGAGATTGAATGAAGCGAGGGGGGGGGAGATTGAATGAAGCGGGGGGGGAAGAGATCAAATGACACAAGGGGGGGGGGGCTAAGGAAAGATCATGTGAGATTAACCTTGCAAAATCCAGCTTGTTAATACTTTCTAACCTCTTGGATGAGCCAAGAATGGCATCCTAAAACCAATTATTGAAACCCATAAATAAGATTAGGGAATGCATATCATTTCCTCTACCTCGTTCAATATAATTTTTTTTGCATTCAACAGGCAATCCAAATTTGCTTGCTTATCTTCTTCCTAATTATTCCCTCTTAGGATATAAAAAAATGACACAAAATCAAAGAAGGGAATCATCCCTTGGGATCTCTTAATAATTTTATTTAGGTTCATGTTTTTTGCTAATGAAATATAATTCATATGCTTTATGATCAACATTAAGTCTCCTAAGGCTTAGATCTTTCTGATGCACCTTTTTTGAGCTAGTGATAGACCGAGAAACAAACCATAGCTTCAGCTTGATTGTTTGTCTTCCTACCTAGGCCCCAAGCATATCTGTCTTCAATGTTTCCTTCGGGTTAATGAGAATCCCCCCCCCCACTCTTGCCACCCCAGGATTACCTTTTGATGCTCCATCAAATTTAAGGGTCCATTGGTTTGAGGATATTATCCATTCCACCAGCCCCTTAGAAGACAATCTTAGAGTCCACTGGGCACAAGAAGTGTTAGCTTTAGCTGGATGTTGAGTAGTAGGGGTGCCAACCCATGATGCCATCCAAGCGGATTCAATCTCATCCAAGGAGGGATCCATTTCTGGTCTATGCAATTCCATACACGATGAAAGGGTTAACATGGTTGTTAATCCGACAAAAGGGCGAGTGCTTTTTAATATTGCTTTGTTCCTTGATAGCCATATTTCCCAACAAACATACTTGGGAAGAGCATACAAGATATCTTTGAACTTGCTTTTGGCCTAAATGGAGCCCAAATAGCATTTGGGCCAAGAGCTGAAAAACATGAGGAGGTCAAACATCCATGAAGTTCTACAGTATAGAGGGTCAAGTACCACTGACCAAACTTCCTTAGCTACCTAACAGTGGAGAAAGAGATGGGAAATAGACTCCTCCAAATATTTACATAGCGGGCATCTTGAGGAGCAAATCTGACCCCGCTTCTGCAGTTTCTCTGCTGTGAGGATTTTTCTATGCGAAGCAACCAGTAAAGAAAATTGACCTTTGGAATAACATTCATTTTCTATATTTTATTCCAAATGGAGGATTTAGGTGGTGCCCAGGAATTAAAGAGAAAGTGTGAATACCCTTATTTGAAAGTGTAGGTGGCATTTTTCCATACCCACTTATCTTCAATTGTGAGAGATATGGAGGCACATCCTCTTAGTTTCTTTATTAGTTTATCTCTTTGGTCGAGAAGAGCCTATGAGATGTTATCTATCTTCCATCCCTTCAATCCTCTTTGCTGATTCAAATATGATATATGGTCCAAATTTTCCACCCCTCCTTGTCTCATGAAAGATCTAAGATCCACTAGAGAAAGATCCGAACCCAAGGGCTGAAGGCCCAGGAACGAATCTGTGAAAATATTGATGGAGGGTCCATTCCCTGAGACTTTTATTAAATTTTTGTTAATGGTGTCCATGGAGGAATTGATCAACTTCTAGATGGGGAAGCCCAAGCCTAGGTATTCTCTTCCCTCTCATTCATTTTTGTTGGTTAAATACCTGGTGTTATAGACATTTTTGGGCACTTCAACCCCAATCATAAATGTCCATAAACTAAGGGCTCCTAAGTCCCTAAAAGTGTTGCTTCAATGCCTAAAGGAACAAGGTCAGCTGATTACATCATCTCCCAGAAGTTCCCCACTAAAAACTGCTCAGAAATGGTCAAAATGGACCATACTGAAAACCCAGTGCAGAGGGTGCGATGCATATCACTTTCCCAGTGTACAAGGTACAATGCATACTGAATGGCCCCTCTGTAGGGTGCAATGGTCGGGAATGGACAAATGGCAGGGACAAAATGCGAGGAGGAAGATCATGGAATCTTCCAGAAGCTTCCCCTCTGACACCTTGCCTCTCTGTTTTCGACTAGGGATGAGTAAGAGATCATCATTCTCCAAGTGGAATCAGGAACTATCGGAGAGAGGACACTAATCAAGGCCCCAGAAGATGACTCACCTCCCTACAATCATCTATATATGGATCCCTCATCACAGAGATCCAGGGGCGGAATCTTGTATCTTGTAGAGAAGTGCTGTTGGTTTTCTGGTGTATATTCATAGTGTTGGGTGATCTAAGATTTACTTGAGGTGAAGAAGGGCTTTCTAGCTGGAGGATGATGCTGGGTTAGAACATATGGTTGTAATCCTCTTGATACTTTTCATCTTAATAAATCTATTCAAGCTTTCCTCCATATTCTTGTATGTTTACTTATATATGCATTTATATGGTTAACACACATCTGGTCTTGTGTTATTTATGAATATAGATCTTTGTTCTTCGATAGTAGTATGTTGCTGTGATTCCATAGGTCCTCTTTGAAGCTGGGTAGATGAAGAAGAAGTGGGGAAGCTCTATCAGGAAAGAGGGGAATCAAACAAGGAAATCAAGCGCAAGACTAAGGTTGGTCTCCTTGGTTCCACTCTTATCTATTTTCATAAAGGAAAATGAAAGTAGACTTTACTTTTTTTTTTCTAAGATAGCTACCAACCTTAGTGGGAATAGCAGCATGCCAGTGGACACTATTCCCGGTAACACTTAGTCACACTCTTCTTCCATTTGGCTAGATTTTATGCATCTAATGTTGTTGGCTTAGGAATGTCTTGATCAACAAATTCCTTCAACCCATTAACCTCCAACATAACCTTCATTCTATCCTTCCAAGCTATATAATTCAAGTTTCCTTCCAAGGCATACTCGAGTCGTAAACCATAGAACACCATCTGCTGATCCTAAAGTATGTATTTAAAATTCAAATTTCACTTGTAACCCACAACTCAAAACTTTAAAATCTCCTCTAGTATACTGTCTTTTGCTCCGATGCCATGTATATCTTTGTGTAGGTCCACAAGCTCATGTAGTCTACTAAAATAAGAGACAAGAATATACTTCTACTTTTAACCAACGAAGGCCAATAGGTCAATGAAAATAATATGAAAAAGAAGAAGACAAATCAATGGAACATAACACAGTAAGTTTTTCTGGGGAAAGCCATTACTCAAAACCCCACCTATCTATATTGCATTAATCAGAAATATGAGTGAGGATACAAATCTTGTTATCACTAAAAGAATTCCACACAAGTATGCTCAACTCTCCACCTCACAAGCCTAGTCTTAGCTAACAGTTATCCAGTTTCCATTGCCTTCCAAGCCCCTATTTCGTTGCACAATTCCTAGGCTTAATATCCCATATTAATGGGAATCTAGTGCTTCCAAAACTACACAATTCAACATAGGCCCTCTTCTTGATTGCATGCATGATCTATACAACTCAGTAAATCATACATCTAATAGTACACTATCCTTACACTCTAATCTCAACTTGGTCTTTCTCAGAATTGACATGCATTAGTTTCCGATGAGAGAATATTCAGTTAACTAGAGTAGCACCTATGGATGCTTCAGTGCATAAACTGACTGCTAATCCTGTACTAGTTCAACAAATAGTTAGAAGTAGTTTAATTGTCTATAACTTAGTAAACTCAGTTATCTAATTACAACTCAATCTAAACTCATACTAGACCCCTAAAATATATGGAGAACACTTACATGAATTCCAAAAGACTTCCAACTCAAAATTCCTAAGCTAGTTAGCTAGTTAAACTTAATTAACTATTTACAAGTTGTTGTGAGAATAGAATTCTATTTTATTTCTGAGTTTAAATTCAAGGACAAATTTAAACTGGAATTTCTTGTTGCCATTTCTCAACATGAAAACATATGTACCTAATGACACTATCAAAGATGTTTTGACACAGGACGATGGCGAAGGAAAAAGAGGAAAGTGGATAGAAAAAATACAAGAGTATGATATGGATATCAAGCTAGCTAAATTAATAAAGGGTCAAGGTTTAGCCAAGATCTTATCAGAGGGAAAACATCAAGCAATGGGAATAAACTTGTTGGTTGAAGATTCTAAACAAAATGCAGTGGGTAAGGAGGGATGATATAGTGAGCAAGATAATAGAATTTCTTATAGATATCCATGTTCAGATTGGTAGAAAAGAATTGTTCATTATCTGTTATTCCTCCGACGTATAATAGATTTTTATAGGACAAAATATAAAGCTCTGAGAATGAAATACCATAAGTATGTTATATCAAATGGTCAGCTGTATTGGAAATATCCCATTGAGGTATTATTGTTGTGCCTCATAGAAGATGAAATTCCCAATATTATAAACGAATATCATGGTTATGCTTGTGGAGGCCATTTGGAAATTTGCAACACACAAGATTATGAAGGCTTGGTTTTAGTAGCCTACCTTGCTTTTCGATGTTTATAAGTTAGTGAAATGTTGCAAAGAATGCTGAATAGTTACTAAAAAAAAATGGCTCCATTTCCATTGATTCCACTTTTTATGGAGGAACCATTTAGACAGCGGGGATTGGATTTCATTGGTGAAGTGCACCCACCTTCCATTGGAAAACATAAATGGATTTTAACAGCTACTGATTATTTTACAAAGTGGGTGGAATTTGTTCCCTCCTAGAATACAACTATTTTGGTGGTTATAAAATTTCTTGAAGAAAATATTTTTTGCTAGATTTGGTTGTCCTAAGAAGTTAGTGACTGAAAATGCCCAAGTATTTAAATCTACAAAACTTATTGATTTTTTCCAGAAATATAATGTCATACCCAGTCGCTCTACCACCTATTATCCATAAGGAAATGGGTTGGAAGAGTCATCGAACAAGACTTTGGTAAGAATTTTAAAGGAGAAAATTGCAGATAATAAGAAGAACTAGGACACTTAACTTAAGAAGAAAAGAAAAGAAACATAAGTGTGGGACTCTTTAAATTTGTAGCCTGTAAATTTTCAATATATTTGCTACAAGCCTAATGTTACAAGCTCAAAATTTTTGGCAACACCCACATATATTTTTAAAAAGGGGGTCAGCCAAACCACACACACCAAGTGGAGGAAGAAGCAATTAAAAGGCATGTAGCTCTTACAGTGCATCCGTGTAAATTTGATCAAAGGCACTAAAACAGAGTCCAACATCAAAAAATGCATAAATATAATGTCGAAGGGTGCCCTTGAGGGGTGGTTTTGAAAAGTCAACAATCAAGGAGATTGACATTTGTGATCTACCTCAAGACCATAGCCAAGTGAAACTCCTTACCACCCAAATGGCCCCGAGGGTGGTAAATGTTTTCTGTCAATATAATTGATCAATGATAGGAAAGCATGTGCAAGTGAGCTAGTTATCTTACCATATGACCTCCGCATCATCTTATTTCCCTCCACCTCATCATCTATACTCCTAGATCATCCTCCATGTCTTACACCACATCATTTTCCATCTTTGTTTATATTTCCATAATTTCAATATTTTCCCTCTTTATCATCCAAAAGTACCCAATTTTTTCCTATTTCTCCTGTTTTATTCATAGTTTTTTCTCCATCTACTACTCTCAACTAAAGTAATTTTGCCAACAATATCTCTCAAGTTTCCTAGATACTTAAAGTTTCCAACCACCTTGTATTTTTTTTAAACGTAAATTAAAAAATGACTGAAAAGTCTTCCTTGTCTAGTTCGTCTACTCACATACCATTAATAGACATGAAAAGGGACATTTTTTTATCCTGTTTGTCATTTGAATTTAATGGAAGTTTGTCAAAATGTTCTCGTCGGTCAAGTTGAGTCAGAAATTTTCCCATGGGTCATTAAGTCTGGTACATGTGTTTCAATTATCCCTCAGACATACTCTTTCCTTGAATTCATTAGCTAGCTTACCTCATCCTTCTATCCACAAAAGTTCTATGTAATGAATACATTTGGTGAGAATATTTTTCAAGTGTACTCATTATTAATTCGACATGCCCTAGATTTTCCTCAATCTAAAAATTACACAAAGTTCACATTTGAAACTCTTATGTCCATGTATGAAATCATGTTAGCAGAAGATAAAAGTAAATTGTTCAGTTTTATTTTACCTCCAAATGTTGTGCTTCCATGAGAGTCTACAAAGTTTCTTCTAAACAGTTTTTTCTGAGAATTTCAAACCATTTTTGTCAATAATTATGTGTGTTTTAGGAAGAGATGATAACTCAATGTCTGATTGTCAATGTAACAACCCTGGTGAAAATCCATGTAAAAAAAAAATAGAAGACTAAGGTCATAGGACACGTATTACAAGATAAATGGTGGGAAACCATCTTAGTGTGTGTTCATTTCAGTTATTATGGCTAAATTAAATTGGAAAGGGCAATGGAAAAGACTTTGAAGAGGTAAAGTGACATTTATTGGGTTTTGTTTATGAAAGTAATGGAAATTAGGAGAAAAATAAGATGAAAGGTCATATGTTGCATGTGAGGAGAAAAATGAAGAAAATAGATGCCTCATTTAATAAAAAGTCTTCCGAGGATCCATTGATAGACTTTTGTTAGTTTAGTTTTGGAGCTCTCTCTCTATTCTCTCTCTCTAACTCTTGGACACTCTCTCTAACTCTTGGAGAGTGTTCTTGGAGCACTTCAACATTGGATCAAGGAAAGAAAAGAAGGCAAAGGAAAACAAGGATCAAGCAAGGAAGAGAAGGATCAATTAACTACAATGGGCTTATTTGTCGATATCGATTTTCATGTGTGATTTCCTTGCCAGGTTTAACATCCATGGTTATGCATGTGTGGGCATGAGTTTTTCCAGGTGTGATAGTATTTTTTAGCCCAGCCTTGCCATTTATATATAGCCATGGTGTGATGGGGTTCTCATGTTTTGGTTGAGAGGGATTATCATATGGATTCGAAATTGAGTGAGGTGGATCTCTAAAAGAAATAAAACATTTCTTAGTGATCCATGAACCAGACTATCGATTATGGTAAAGCCTTGGCCTAGTAACCCCTGAACCACACTTTAGGTTTTGGTAAAGCCAAATTTTGTGTTGCCTCGATGGGCCTAGGAATCCTCAAGCAGTGAATGGTGGGATATATGGTAAATCCTAGATGTGGGTGCCCTCGATTAGGCCCAGGAATCCTTAGTTGGTGAA
Organism: Pinus taeda; assembly: GCA_000404065.3. Classification (NCBI taxonomy): domain Eukaryota; kingdom Viridiplantae; phylum Streptophyta; class Pinopsida; order Pinales; family Pinaceae; genus Pinus; species Pinus taeda. Next base: position 28,251 of record APFE031589770.1, on the reverse strand, counting down.
TGGAAGGATATATGGTAAATCCTAGACGGTGGAGTCTCGATTATCACCTAGTGAGGCCTGAATCAGAATGTGGATTGTGATAAAGCCTAGAGAATAGGAGATAGTAAAATTCCTCATGATTTAGGTGGAGAAATCTAGTGGAATCCATGATTTTTTAGGGCCTAGTGATCCGATGTGGATTTCAGTAAAGCCTGTTTCTATTGATGCGGGTGAGGTGGTGTAGCCTTGGGAAGCCCTAGTTGATTTTTGTTTATGATTTCCACTTTCATGCTTAGAATAAGGCATGGGGTTGATTAGGTGAAAGAAAATTTTGGTTAAAACAATCTATGGTCAGGTGGTTCATGGAAGTACCAATCCTGGTTTCCTTTTGCATTCATTAGTAAGAGTTCCTTATCCTTGGTATTTCATGTGTAAATGTATTGGTTTATATGTGGATTTTATGGTTTTTGTATCCTTATTATCTATGTTGGTTGTATGCTTGTTATGACTATGTTTTATGATAATGATGACGTATGGCTCTCATCATGTTTTGATGTGTAAGTGAATTAAAAATGAATATATGACCTAATATATGATAATGCAAATAATGTGATAAGGCGACAATGCTTCTTAGAGATTCTCAGATACGTATGAGACCATTATGATCAAATATGTTTTTAGAACATGTATATATTTCTGACACGTTTGATGAAATGCCTATCATTGCTAGTAGTCATCTAGTCAAGTATTTTCATTTGTATCATTTTTTTGATGTTACATTTCATTTCTGGAAGTTTCATGAAGTTCTGGGTAGTGGCTTAAGTCCTAGCCCTGAAAAGGTGGCTCTGAGTCCGGCGTCATTGGATATGAACTAGCTAAAAAATACTACATTCACTTGCATGCCCTTGCTATAAGAGAAAATAGAGGGTCCCAGTCACATGCATTCCCATGTCATGGGAGCAACTGAGGTTTTAGGTCAGTAAAACGTTAAGTTGCCTAAGGGGTTGGTAACCTGGAAGGGTTGGTTGGCTCCTAGAGCTTTTGTAGCATATGTGGAAGATCATATTGGTTGTGTTGTGTTGGTTCCAATTCATTAACTATACATGGGGAGTTGAATCAAATCATATTAGCCTCTCATCACATATTTTCCCTAGCAGACTAGTTAACTTGGGTAAATGCAGGAGGAGGGTGTTACAAAGTGGTATCAAAGCATGGCTCAATGCTTGGAATAGATGGGTGATGTTTTGGTCATGAAAACATCTTAGTTTCATATGAGTTCATTATGATTTTCGTATATGTGTTTGTTGTGTATGCATGGTGGTGGTCATGGTTTCAGTTGTGTCTCCATGTGAAATTTCATGGTGTTCTTGTTGGATGTGGTTGTCATGAGAATATGTCGGTTATATATGCATTTCTTATTCATGTTAGTTGTCTACGTGACTATTATGCATTCATTGTCATGGTTATGGTTGTTGTGCATGAGGTCATTCCAAGTACTTTAGGTCATGATGATATTGTTTGTATGTTACAATTTGATGTGTTGGTTGAGATAGAGAAGGAGATGTGGATCATCAAAGTGATGTTGCAGCACTAAACTTTGGGGTGAGAGAAGATTGTCATATAGGTTTGTAAGTTTGGCATGTAGGTATGTGGTTAATGGTTTTTATAACCATTAGTGTTACTTACATGATTTTCATTCTATTATTTTGGTTACATGTATGATAAATGTCAGTTTATCAGTTTAGACATATGCACATGTGTTAGATAGTCATGAATGATAGCAACCTATCGTTATATGCATTGTGGTCATATGCATGATGGTTATGGTAATTTCAACTAAGATCTGGATGTTATATGTATCATGCTAATTTAAATTGAACTATGCATATGATTATGCTTATGGAAATTAGGTATGAGTCGACCTTTTTGTGACATTGTGTTCTACTAATCTAGACTGACCGTGCCTATGTGATTGTTATTCATGAATGGAATTTTTTTATGAGTTTATGAGGTGAACACATTAGATAGTTACCATTAGGTATATCATGACCTTATTTATGTTTGATTTGGTGTGTTGTGAATATATATTGCGCTAATCTATATTAATTATGATTACAAGATAACCTCTCGAGAAATACATTAAGGTATGAGTTTTCTTATGTCGTCTACTTGGTGCTTGAATGCTTTATTATGTCATCTATTTGGTGTTTGAGTGTTTTGTGTCTATTATGTGTTTTATCTATTGTTTGAATATTTGATTAATTGCATGATATGAGTTTGTATCTATAATATTGCATGAAGGAATGATCTTGTTTTGAGATGGTTGCACTAACACATATATGTTGAGAACAATTGAGATGTACTTGAGTGTAGGTGGGTGCTAGTTGTAGTATTATGGATAGTAATTCTAAGTTGATTATGATATGTTTGTTGGTATTGGTAAAGGTTGATTTCAAATTAGTATATAGGATGCCTTGATCTTGGAACATGTGACCGACATGTGTAAATAGTTGCAACGAAATATGATTGGTATTAACATGAAAAGGTAATAATTGAAGTGCTTATATAACTAACAACTGAGTGATGTGACAATACATGGTAAGACTCGATTGCAAGAAGGTAAAAAGGTAAAAGAAAATAATTGGGTAATAACTCCTATGGTCATGTTTGGAAAACATAATTCCAAACGAATGAGTGCTTTGCATATAGGAATTATTCTTAACCTTGATTTCGTTCTACATTATGTGGATATATGTTATATTCATGAGCACATATTTGATAGATATATTAGCTAGTTACTAGCTATAACAGGCCCGTCAAGGGAATTGGAGTCCCTTGAGAGATGTTAGGGATGTGTTCAATATAGGTCAGGGTGTTTGGCATAATTAGGTAAGGTAACTGGTATATTTTTATGTTTATTTATGCACTGAAAGTTATGTGTTTTTGGCAGTATGATGTAGGAGATTGCGTATCAAACGAGACTTCCATGAATTCTTGAAGAAGGCTCAGGTTGAGCTTTCCCTTGGAAGCATTAGGAACCATGGGGATTTATTGATGGTGTTTGTTGTTAGTCTTGTGCTTTTGGTCTCTTGTGATTTGTTGCACTTGATTGCGGCTTTGTTTATGTCTAGTGCATGATCACACCACTTTATTTGTGGTGTCGTATTTTTATTGGTTTGTCATGGTTTTCTTCTTGTTTGTTTGTTTTTCTTTCCTTTTATGCTTTGAGAGTCTTGGGAATTGGTTGGGAAAGAGGAAAGTTAGCGAGTTTTGGAAAGATTCAGATGAAACTAAATAGGTAATGTAAGTCTCATATGAAATCGGTTCATGAGTAAAAGGGCAGTTGAAGGCAAGAGTATGACATCCAGTTGGATTGGTTGGCTCCATTGGTGTAAATGGATAGTCACAAGATAGTCATGAGAAAGGTAATAAGGTAAGGTTAGGTAAATGGATTTGAGGAGTCGGATGCCATGGCTATGTTGGGACCTATTGTTCTCAATGTTGTGCAAGGATAAAGGGAGTTCCCTTAACCTTGACCTTATGCTATTTTCCAATTATGTTCTAATCATGATTATGCTGATGTATATATATGTATACATGTATGTATGTATCTCATTTGCCTAACATGGTCATCATAAGTCATGATTATTTAATGATAATGTTTATATGTATGTAAGTATTGTCATTGTTTGACATGATCATGATTATTTTATGCCAGTGATTATATATATATATATGTATGTATGTATCTATGTCACAGCTTGACAGGGTTGTCAGGGATCATTCTTGTGGAGGAATTATTCCTTATGTAGGTGAATGGGATGAAGAGTTCTTGGTTTATGAGGAATCAAGTGGAAAGAGTAGCCCTAAGAGATCTATGAGGTCAATATCATGGGGATATAAATTGATATTAGGTTATTATACTATGTCTATGTTTATGTTATAGCAGGTAAGGTTAAGAGATACATTAGTGGAATGAAAGCAGTGTGTTATGCAGCATGCTGGGACAAGCATGGGTAAGACACTAGAAGAAAGGTCAGTTGGTAAGGATAGTGTGGTCTTATGATGCATAGTATTGTTGTTGTGTATATGCAACATATGTAGTATTGTGTGCATATGATGTTGTCTGCATGTTGTATATATGGTGTTGTGTGTATATTGCATATGTAGTGCTCAGTATAGATGGTGTTATGTGGTGTTGTGTACATATTGTACTCTGTACATGTTGGATATGTGATGTTATGTGCATATGGTGTTGTGCACATGTTGGATATGTGGTGCCAAGTACATATGGTGCTATGTACATATGTTGTTGTGTGCATGATTTTACATGTGGTGTTGTGTGCATGTGGTGTTGTGTACATGTTGTACATGTGGTGCTACGTGCAGTTGGTGTTGTGTACATGTCATGCATATGACACTATGCACATTTGGTGGCATGTACATGTCATGCATGTAGTGTTTTGTACATGTGGTATTGTGTACACATTGTACAGGTGGTGCAGTGTACATGTGGCACTATGTACACATTCTACAGGTGGTGTTAGTACTTTTGTTGTTGTGCACACATTGTGTAGGTGGTTCTATGTACATCTGGCATTGTGTACATGTTTTACATATGGTAATGCTATACAAGTAGTATTGTGTGAATGTCGTACATGTTGTGTTGCAGGCATGCGATACTATGTATGTGCATTTCGTAGTCATAGTATCTGATCTGAATTTAAACAGGAACGTAACAAATTATAGAGACAACCATAAACATAGATATGCAATGGAAATAATACTTGATTTCATTAATTTAAAATATTGAAATATGCTTACAAACAGAAATGGAAATAAACTGGCTAGGGCGATGGTAGCTTATCTCTGAGAAGAGATGTTGCAACTACATGCCTCTGAACTATGTTACAATGAGGCTCGAAGGAATATTTATTGTTGAGAAATAATGGAAAACCCTTAACATCCCAAAACCTAACCCTAGAAGATGAAACGCCAAATTGTGGGCCCCGTTTTGGGTAAGTTGGTACATCAACTTCCTCGGGTCGTAACTTTGACACCTGATCTCCGTTTAATGCATACAATAGCTCGTTAGAAAGATGTATCTAAGAGTTATAACTTTGGAAAGAGAAACATTCGTCCATGGACCAATTTTTCTCCCATATTTCCAAAAAAACATCGTTTAGGGCCTCAAAATGGCTTCGAAAGTTCAGGACCTGAAAAACTGCTAAAAATAGTAATTTGTGCTACAATTACGGAAACTAAAAAATTGAAAGAGACAGTTGTGGGGGTCCAAATGGGATAGGTAGGTGGCCACTAACATCCACCTAGATCATTCCTCCCCCCTTAGGATGCAATGGTCCTCTTGTGTTGAGTTCCTCCATCTATTGAACTTGTTCCTGGGTGAGTTGTTCTGCAATCTTTGATGTGTCAAGTAATGGTGGGAAGCATGGTCGATGACGATCCACATTGAACACTTGGTGCAAGAAAAGGAAAGGAGGAATGTTGTGCTCCAAAGCATTGTTTCCCATAGCCTTGGTAATGCTGTAAGGACCATGTCGGAGTGGTCGGAGCTTCTGATGGGCTCTTGTAAGGCATTTTTTCTACAGATGCCACAAGACTTTGTTGCCCACCTGAAACTTGTGTGGTACCCCTGTGGGTGAGGATAAGTTGTTCCTGTGATCTGTCATGATTGTATCCATTTTTTGCTACTGTTGTGTGGAGGAATGTTGAAAATTGGAAACAAGAAATTGCTAAAAATAGAAGTGTTAAAAATAGCAGTTTAGGCATCAGTGCTGGATTGGGCAACAGGGAATGAAAAATGGAAGTGCTAAAAATAGAAGTTCTATTTTTAGCAATTCAAGTTGGATTCCTATTTTTAGACTATCCCTGATCTAAAATAGGAAGTAAAATTCGAATTTTGTCTTACTAGCAGTTTGAATATTAATCAATTAATTCTCCATGAGTTAATTCGTTAAGGAAAATCAAACTTGAAGTCTTTGTGAGAACATGAAATAATTTCTCCACTGATTGGGAAATGTGCCCTTGATTTGCTCCACTGATTGAGGAATTAAGGATGAGTTCTATATTGAGAGGATCAGTTGACTTAATTTAAATTAGTCAAGTTCAGCTAGATTAATTTAACAAGTTGTTAAATGAGTGAGATTTAGTTTGTTGATGCTTGCATGCATGTGACAACTGGTATTTTCAGATAACTAAGTATTTTCAGTTCAGACAAAGACCCAGTTGAGATTAGAGAAGGGACAATGTACTATCAGTTGGATGAAGATTTTTCCTATAAAGGAAGCTCATCCATGATGAGGATTTATCTCCTTCAGGTTTGTGCAGTTAGTTCAGAGGTTAGTAAGTGTGTGAAGAGGCCAATTCACATAGGTGGTAGCATTGGACCCAAAGGAAAACTGCACAAGGAAATAGGAGGCTTGGAGGATAGAAGAGAAGGTTTGTGACAAGCCTTTAACTGTCTATGAGTAGCAGAGGGATTGCAGAGAGAGCATGATAGCTTGTGAACTGATTCTTTTTGTAATCTGGACTATATTTCCACTTGTATGATAATATAGAGATGGGGTTTTAGGAAAGTGCTTCCCCATGTTATATCTTATGTGTTATGGTTGATTACTTATCATTCTCAATGATATATGTTCATGCTTGATGTTGCTCAAGTTCAATTAAGCTTCCGCTAAGTTTATGGTAGATGTAGATCTAGTATTATGATTTAGTACATTGCATATATCAGTTGGATCTGCAGGTGAAATTTCTACATGATATCAATGAGCTATCTTATTTGTAGAAAAAATTCTACATGGTATCAAAGCATAGGTGATCAAGGAGAAAACAATATACTGAGAGGAGATTTCAATGTTTTGAGTTTTGGGCAAGGAGTTTGCAGAGAAGATTTGAATATTTCTGTACAAACTTTTCATAAAAAAAATAGCAAATTTGGATTCCTTGAGGAAAAATACCCAAAAAAAAAAAATCAGCTGAATCAAAGTTCGGAGGAGGGAGATATCGCTAATTTAAAATCAGCTCTTTTTCCAAAAAATTTCATGACGGCAGGAAAGTGGAAATAGATTGGTGTGCTAGCCAAGAACCTGTATGCATTTGAGGTACAAGTTGCATGCAAAGCCTTGAAGAGTAAGGCAAAGGCTAGATACTTTGTGATTGAGAGGGAGAGTATATTACCTCTCAACATGCAGTGCCAGAAGAAGTCTCAGACGATTGTGGAGGAGCCACGGTTGGCACAACATCTTTAGGAGGTTGTGAAGCAACCACAACAGGGGAGATGAGAGGAGATCGAGTAGAGACATATACTCATGCAAAGACCTCTATTAGGTGGAGACTTCGATCCAGGTGAGCAGAGAGATCACATGCAGCCATACCTCTAGGTAGGAGGTGGGGCGATGTGGAGTGATCATCCCAAGGAGGAGGGGTAGGATCCTTGAGGTACCCAACCTCTTTGATTTAAATTTGCTACAGGAGCCCCAATGAGGAGTAGTAGGACTGACTGAGTGGGTAGAGATAGATGTGAATGGAGCAGCAGAGAGAGATACAATACGGGAGTCCCAGCACTATCTAGCGCTAGCAGGCTCCAACAATATGAGAGACACAGAAGTGTTGCACCAGTGCAGAATGGCATAGAGAGGTGTGCAATAGTGTGAGATTCATGGGGAGTTGTAGTAGTTTAGAGGTCAGAGAGGGAGAACTTGTTAGTAGCAGGTAGAGCTTTAGCATAAGAGTATGTTTCTAGCCCAACAGAGAGGTCAGTTGGCAATTTTTTTGTTCCGAGAGGTGTTGGAGCAACCATACTTGGTAGGAGTGTTGCATGTAGAACATTCTAGAGGTACATGATTGGGTTTGAGTTGAATGCCTTTCTTTTTGAGAGAGAGTGTTGAAAATTGGCAACAAGAAATTGCTAAAAATAACAGTTTGGGCATTAGTGTTGGATTGGGCAACAAGGAATTAAAAATGGATGTACTAGAAATAGAAGTTCTATTTTTAGCAGTTCAAATTGAATTCCTATTTTTAGATAGTCCTTGGTCCAAAATAGGAAGTAAAATTCGAATTTGGTCTTACCAATAGTTTGAATATTAATTAATTAATTCTCCACAAGTTAATTAGTTAAGGAAAATCAAACTTGAAGTCTTTTTGAGAACATGCAATAATTTCTCCATTGGTTGGGGAATGTGTCCTTGATTTTCTCCATTGATTGAAGAATTAAGGATGAGTTCTCTATTGAGAGGATCATTTGACTTAGTTTAACTTAATCAAGTTCAGTTAGATTAATTTAAGAAGTTGTTAAATTAATGAGATTCAGTTTGTTGATGCTTGCATGCATGTGACAGCTGGTATTTTCAGATAACTGAGTATTCACTCATGGATAATTGATGCATGTCAGTTCAGACAAAGACCCAGTTGAGATCAGAGAAGGGATAGTGTACTATCAGTTGGATGAAGAATTTTCCTATAAAGGAAGCTCATCCATGATGAGGATTTATCTCCTTCAGGTTTGTGCAGTTAGATCAGAGGCTTGGAGGATAGAGGAGAAGGTTTGTGAGAAGCCTTTGACTATCTATGAGCAGCAAAGGGATTGCAGAGAGAGCAGGATAGCCTGTGAGTTTATTCTTTTTATAATCCAAACTATATTTCCACTTGTATGATAATATAGAGATGGGGTTTTAGGTAGGTGATTTCCATAGGTTATATATTCTGTATTATGGTTGATTACTTCTCATTCTCTATTTTATCTCTTCATGCTTGATGTTTGTCATGTTCAATTAAGCTTTCGCTAAGTTTATGGTAGATGTAGATCTAGTATTATGCTTTAGTACATTGCATATATCAGTTGGATCTGTAGGTGAAATTTCTACATGATATTAGTGAGCTAGCTGATTTGTAGAAAATATTATACAAGGAACCCTTCACGGGGGTCATGGATGTGGCAATGACCTTCCCCTTACTTTCGGAGTGAACTAGATAGAAAATATATTTCCTAGTCTGTGAAATGAGCTTGTTGCCTTTCTTAGCAGCAATCAAAGAAGTGGTGGTAGGTGAAGCTACCTCTGGTATCATGTATAATGAATTATTCAAATAAATAATGACAGTACAAGGCCTTGAATCATACACAGCATGTCGCCTCCACAAGTATTGTTGACCTAATAATACATCACAAACATCGAGAGGTGTAACATCACACAATACGCCGTCTATGAAAGGCTTGATGTTGAATGGAAGACGGCATAGCCAGTGAGCTTTGAGATCTCGTCCTTCATGAAGCCACCCAATACTGTACGAATGTGGGTGTGGTGTAGTCAGTAGGACCAACCGCTTCATTACTTCTACTGAAATGGCATTCTTTTGGCTGCCACTATCGACAATGAATTGTAGTGGCGAACCCTTCACCCACATTTGTGAGTGGAAAAGATGCTCCCCCTCCTCTGGGTCTTCGGGCTCATTGTTATAGATCTTGGTGGTGGTAAGAAAGACACTGGGCTCCGCATCAATGATATGCTTCCCTTTTCTATTCCCCTCGTTGGGTTCTAACTCAAGGTTGGAACATGCATCAAATTCTAAAGCCTTCAACTCAACCACTAGTGACTGCTTGGTCCGACACTCACTTGTGTTATGAGTGGGACCCTTATGGAACTCACACCACTTTCCTGTGTCCTTCTTCGACATTGTGGTGATGTTCTTTTCTTGCATCTTCAACTGGCTGTCTTGGGTCACCCTGCTTTGGCTTTATCCTTTGGTCTTCGGATTTGCAGATCCAAAGTCTCCCTTCTTCTGTTTGAAATTTTGCTCGATTTTGACAGCGTATCTGTACGCCATGCCAAGTGAGGAGATATTCAGGAACTCCATCTCTTCCTAGATGTATCTATGTAGGTAGCCACGGTATTTGAGTACCAAATGCAGCTCAGAGTCCTTGATACCCAACTATGTGTGAAGGGTATGAAAAATGTTTGTGAACTTCGGCACATCTTCGTCCCTTCCCTGCCGCAGTGTAGTCCATTTGATGTATTTGTCCTCATAGCTATTGACAACATAGTATTGCACCTTGATGACATCCGGGAATGAATCACAAGTGGATGCGGCTGAAAATAATGACCTTGTACTATCATCTTTCTACTCGCAGTAGTTTTCCCACCAGTCCTTGACGTTGGGGGCTACTTTGAGAAGAGCGAAAATAATCTTTTCCCGACTGGAAAAATCATGAACAGAGAAATACCCATCTAGAAGATTTAACCGTTTATCTATGACATATGCGTCTCTTTGACCCTAAAATATGGGGATTTCAAAATTAACTTGTACCTTAAAGGCCGTGGTGTTTCCAGAGTAGCTGTTGGAATTTGATGCATCGCCTCTGGGTAGCCATTGAAGGATCTGCTCAAAGTTGTCCATCATCGCGTTACATTGTCGCTAAAGGGCTTCTTCGATCAAGATTTTGATAGGATCTCCTGCCCCCTCGTCTTTCTTCTCATCTACCATGGGAGGTCATTGAGATTTGTGAGGCTGGTCTTGCAAAGGTTCGACCAGTTCAAGCCATAACTCCTTATATCCCAACCTCGTTGGGAACATGCAAAGAAAAACAGAGAAAAAGCAGACCCCTCTAATACCACTCATCCGGATTTAAATAAGAACACAACAAATTATAGAGACAACCATAAACATAGATATGCAGCAAAAATAATACTTCATTTCATTAATGTAAAATACTAAAATATGCATACAAATAGAAATGGAAATAAACCAGCTAGGGCAATGGCAGCTTATCTTTGAGAAGAGATGTGGTGGCTACATGCCTCTGAACTTTGTTACAATGAGGCTCGAAGGCCTATTTATTATTGAGAAACAATGGAAAACCCTTAACATCCCAAAACATAACCCTAGAAGATGAAACGCCAAATTGTGGACCCCGTTTTGGGTAAGTTTGTACATCAACATCCTGGGGTCGTAACTTTGGCATCCGATCTTCGTTTTACACATACAATAGCTTTTTAGAAAGATTTGTCCAAGAAGTATAACTTTGGGAAGAGAAACATTAATCCATGGACCCATGTTGCTCCCAGATTTCCCAAAAAACATTGTTTATGGCCTCAAAACGGCTCTGAAAGTTTAGGACCCGAAAAACTACTAAAAATAGTAAATTGTGCTACAATTATGGAAACTGAAAAACTGAAAGAGACAGTTGTGGGGGTCCAAATTGGATAGGTGTGTAGCCACCAACATCCACTTGAATCAGTATCATGATGGTTGTATTTGTTGTGTTGTGCGCCATGTGTGGATGTAGGTGTTGTGGTGTACATCGTGTGTATGTGTACATGATTGAGGAGAAACAAAGGTGCTTGCCGAGTGTGGCAATCTATCCTCTGTGTGTGTGGAAAAAGAGAAATGTAGAACAAAAGGAATGATTGAAGGATAAGTATGAGTATTTATTTCAGTCTTATCATTCATGTGATCTATGCTTATGATTTATGATGGTTATATGTGATCTATCATTTTTGTTTATGAGGATTTCACGTGGTTCATGATTTTGATCTATGATGGTTTTGTTTTGAGCTGATTGGATGTGATATGTTTATACAGGATGATTTGATCAAACAGCTAGTTTGACTTATTGTGAAAGGAAGTCAACAGGATTGCAAGTGTACTTTATTAATGAGGCACCAATGAGATATGATTTGAATTTATTTCAATTTGTTTTGAGTCTAATGGAATTTATGTGCTTGGTACAAGAAAGCATGGAAATGCCTATACTGGGTGGATGAAATTGACTATAAGAACAAGAAGTGCCAATGAAAGGAATTGGAACATGTAACAGTATGCTAGTAAAGAATTCAAGAGCAGGGCCATTGTGGGACATTGGTATCCAATAATGTCCATTGATTCCCATCAGAATGTTATGACCAGTATGATGGTTTTGAGGTAGGAATATTCCTTGGTTGTTTCACCTTCCGATACAAGGAAGCCTTGCCAAGGGATGGATCACCCGGGATAGGGGATGTGGACAAACTTGGAGGGTGAGTGACTGCATGGAAGGGGGTGACCAGATTGCCCGAAGGACTATTTAGGAGAGAAGGGAGGGTCAGGGATGGATTGTTTTCTTCATTATCATTTCCATATGGAGTCAAATCCACATTGGGAGTGTCCCCTAGAAAAATAAACTTGTAACTATTCACTGAGAGGATAAGTGGCCCAAGATTGTAGCGCTGGACATCAGATGCAACTTTTTGTTTAGTGCAACGCAACTTCGACAAGTTTCGGTGAAGACTCCACATTTTGTGGAGCAGAGTGTGAAGTAAAGAATGAAGCGAAACGTGAAGTGGACCACGCAGTGGAGCAACAGAGTTCTAAGTGGACCACCTAGTAGATATATTGCGCAGAATATGGGAATAGGAGCGGGCTGAGGCCCCTACTTTTTGTAAAATAATGTAATGTTGTAAAATATCAATGGTTTTCAGACCATAGTGGCTTGTATTAGGGTAGTCCATGGTATATGGACCATGATATTTTGATGATATATGCCTCAATGTAATAGTATATATAGTGATCAATAATAAGAATAAAAATCATCTTTATGGTCCATATATATGTTTATTGTCGAATTATTGTGATTTATGGCTTATGGTAAATAAAAGGCTCTAGAACTGAGTGTGTAGAGGCCTACATCTACAATTGAGTGTGCAGATGACCTGCAAATTAGTGCACAGGTCAAGAACTACTTGTCATACAAGATTCATTATTATAAGAAATAATTATTGTGGAGGTAGTCCCGCATTGGGATGGGCCATGGTAAAATATTTATCTTAATGTATATATTTTCTTATCATCTATTGTAGCATAGAAATTTTATTACAGTTGCATTTTATTACAACATAATAATGATTACGGGTTTGTATGATATTTTTACGTGATTAAATGAATGTGGAAAAGTAATATATGCATGTTAAGGATAAAAGAACATAAAAATGCCACATCACATCATCCCTCAAGGCTGCAAAATCCTGGTTCTACATTCTCCCAAAGTCACTTTGGGTGAGACTGTGATCTACTTGCAGGTTATTTCCAGAAGGGCCGATGATTAAGGGTTTTTTTGGATTAGATTTCGCTGACCCAGGTTTGATCTATACTGCGCAGGTTATTGAAGAAAAGCATAAAATATTATAGGAACACCAGAAGATCAAGGAGGTGGTCGAAGCCATATGTAATACAATTCCGGACCTTGATGTTTGAGAGGAAGAGCTAGTAGAAGACAAGGTCGTGAAGCTTAGCCTTGTTGTGAAAGGGTACAAGGAGAAAATTTCCATAGTACAATTAAAATACGAAATGTGGATCAGTGAGCTACAAATTAAGGTGCAACCAACTATCCTGCAAGAAGTGAGACATCAAAGGGAGACTAACCTAGAGATTGTAATGGCCAGCATCTCTACAACAGTAGCAAACTATGGAAAAGTCTTGGATGAAAGTTTACAAATTTGGACTTCGTTGTAGGAAGAAATTCAGTAGAAGCAGTAGTAGTTAGAGGAGATTTGAGCATCTGTGAAGACCTTACTAGTATCTCATAAGCTCATGAAGATTATGTTGAAAAGTGTGCAACACAAAATGCCTGTTGAGAATGCAACAAGATGATGGAGCTTAGTGGAAAGGAGTCGCCTTGACTAAGTGGTCCCGAAGGCAAGTTTTGGCGTAAAGTCTATTTTTAGACTATGTCTATTTTTTAGACATATGGATCATGGTTTATGAGTTGCAGGATGCTGTTTATGGATGATTGGTCATGTTGGGAAAAATAGATGGACTTCTATTTTTTGGATCACAATGGTGTGATCCAAGTCTATTTTTAGACTATCAGTTAAAAATAGAAACAGTCAAATATTATTAGCCCTTAGTAATATTTGGAATCTAAACTTTATCTTATTCTCTTGGAGTAGTTTAGTTGGAGCTACAGATGTGGCACGTGCAACTGCCTAAAGGAATCACGTGGTTACCTATGGGTTGACTGAGCTATTGCATGAAGAACTTCAGTTAGAACTCAAGTGGTTGAGTTTTGTGGAGTTAGATGAGCAGTTAATGGAGTTGTGTTCAGTTTGACTTAGTTGAACTAGTTGTATTTAGTCTAACTGGCCAATAGACTAAGTGATGAGTTGTGTGAATTAGTTATTAATTAATTCACTAATTATTAACTCATAATGCAACTGAAGAATACATGAGTTAACTCAGTGCATGAAAAGTTCAATGGAGACAAGTGTTAGAGTTAAGTGAAAGGGTGAGTTGTGACTATCAGTTGTGCATGCGATCTTGCACAATCAATGGATTGAGTATGCCCATGAGAATTGTGCAGTAGATGCCCAGTATTATATCATGTGCTCACGTGATTTCTAGTGTGAGTGATTTTCCAAGGTAAATAGAACTTGGAACGAGTTTGGATTCATTCATTCTCATGCAGGTATTGTGCAGTGGAGGCAGGCAAGTAGCGGAGGAGATTTGGAGATCAGATCTGAGCTGTATTGTGTGTAACAGGTGGAGATAGTGCTATATACTTGTGAAGAGTATTATACTATGTATTGTTACATGTTATCAATCAATATAATATACAGATAGTTGGGGTTTTTAGTGAGATGCTTTCCCCGGGAAAATACTGTGTTGATATGTGTGATTGATGCTTCTATGTGCGCATGTTATTGTTTTTGCTTCTGTAAATTGCTGATCAACATAGAGGAGGTTATGTGTTATGCATGTATTCCACAATAGTGTATAATCGGGATAATCTCTGTGAATATGTGTCATATTATTCAAAATTTCTACATGGTATCAGAGTGAGCTGATTTGTAGAAGAAGTTCTACATGATATCAGTGTTGTATTGATCATTAGATCTATTATTCAGAAAGTGTTTACATTTTATTTCTTCAGACAGAGTCTGTAATCAGGCCAGGTAACCTATGGATTCATCCTTCTTTTGGAAGGTGAGATATCCGGTGAATGCCCATACAATCGATCTTTGTACGAGAAATACTTTGTTCTCACAAATTTTAGATCAGAAGCAGTTGAGTTTTGAGCTGGTGGAATGGCGCTCAAGGATAAACTCAGAAACATCTAAGTGTGAGAATGGAGACAGTATGTCCCAGTATCTCATGAAGTTCACCCAATGCTGGGATGAGCTGGGAAGTGTGGGGGTGACTGTTGATGATGAGGATGGTGAGTCTAGCACTCCTTGGCATTCCTAAGAGTTGGCATAGCTACCGGGACTCGGTGAATGGAAGGGAGAAATAACCAAATTGGGAATGACTATGGTCGGATTTGATGCAGGAGGAGATTAGACAAAGCACTAGAGACAGTTCTTCATCTATGCATGAGGAGGAGAACTGTGCCTTAGCAAGTAAGGTGAAGAAGGGGAAGGAGAAGGTTTCTCTTGCCGAATCTAGTTCTTCCAACGATGGGAAGAAGGTTGACAAATCAAAAGTGCGATGCTTTCGTTGTCATGAGGTGGGCCATTATGCCTCAAATTACCCATGGAGGAAATCCAAGAAGGGATCCGGGGAGGGATCTGAAGGTGAGGCACTTGCTTCACAGTTTGAGTTGGATTTCACACTCTTCGCATGCATGGTTTCATCCATGATGGGAAGTGGCTGGTTTCTGGACAGTGGAGCTTCTTTCCACATGACCAGTGACAAATGTTTGTTCAGTACTTTGGAGGAGAAAGATCTCTAGATACTCATAGGGATGGGTAATGATGAGAAGTATAATGTCTCAGGTGTAGGCACGGTTATTTTTTTAGAGGGAGCATGGAGCTCGCCTTACCTTGATCAATGTCAAGGATGTACCAGGACTGAAGAGAAACTTGGTGTCGATCGCGATTCTGGAAGACAGAGGCTATGGTGTAGTCTTTCGAGAGGGAAAGGTTTTCCTTAGACACATCATCACTAGACAGGTGAAGCAGATTTGTTCACGGGTCAAGAACCTGTATGCTCGTAAGGTTCAAGATGCATGCAAAGCCTTGAGCAACAAGGCAACTGATGGAGACTAGGTGGTTGAGAGGGAGGGTATATTACCTCTCAACATGCAGAGCCAGAAGAAGTCTCAGACAATTATGGAGGAACCACGATTGGTGCAGTAGCTTCAGGAGGTTGTGGAGTATCCACAACAGGGGAAGCTGAGTGGAGATCGAGTAGAGACATCTACTCATGCAGAGACCTCTAGTAGGGGGGAACTTCGAGCCAGGTGGGTTGAGGGATCACATGCATCCATTCCTCTAGGTAGGAGGTGGGGTGATATAGAGTGATCGTCCCAAGGAGGAGGGGCACGATCCTTGAGGTACCCAACCTCTTGGATGAGACCTTGCTACAGGAGCCCCAATGTGGAGTAGCAGAAACTTACTGATTGGGTAGAGACAGATGCGGATGGAGCAATAGAGAGAGAAACAGTGCAGGGAATGCTAGGACAACGCATAGCTAGCAAGCTGCAGCAATGCGAGAGGCACAAGTGTTTTGCACAGT
Organism: Pinus taeda; assembly: GCA_000404065.3. Classification (NCBI taxonomy): domain Eukaryota; kingdom Viridiplantae; phylum Streptophyta; class Pinopsida; order Pinales; family Pinaceae; genus Pinus; species Pinus taeda. Next base: position 11,769 of record APFE031589770.1, on the reverse strand, counting down.
GCTAGGTGGCACAGAGAGGTGTGTAATGGTGCAAGATGCATGAAGATGTTGCAGTAGTGCAAATGTCAGAGAGGGAGCACTTGTCAACAGCAAGTAGAGCTTCAACATCAGAGTATGTTCCTAGCCCAACAGAGTGGTTAGTTGGGAGTGTTTTTTTTGTTCCAAGTGTTGTTGGAGCAAAGTGGACCGGGCAGATGTGTTGAATGCAGAACATTCCAGAGTTACAGGATCGGGTTTGAGAGGAAGCCTTTCTTGTTGAGAAGGAGTGTTGAAAAGTGTGCAACAATAAATTCTTGTTGAGAATGCAACAAGATGATGGAGCTTAGTGGAAAGGAGTCGCCTTCACTAAGTGGTCCCACAGGCAAGCTTTGGGGCAAAGTCTATTTTTAGACTATGTCTATTTTTTAGACATATGGATCATCGTCTATGAGTTGCAGGATGTTGTTTATGGATGATTGGTCATGTTGGGAAAAATAGATGGACTTCTATTTTTTGGATCACAATGGTGTGATCAGACTCTATTTTTATACTGTCAGGTAAAAATAGAAACAGTCAAATATTATTAGCCCTTAGTAATATTTAGACTCTAAACTTTATCTTATTCTCTTGGAGAAGTTCAATTGGAGCTACAGATGTGGCACATGCAACTGTCTAAAGGAATCACGTGGTTACCTATGGGTTGACTGAGCTATTGCATGAAGGACTTTAGTTAGAACTCAAGTGGTTGAGTTCTGTGGAGTCAGATGAGCAGTTAATGGGGTTGTGTTCAGTTTGACTTAGTTGAACTAGTTGTATTTAGTCTAACTGGCCAATAGACTAAGTGATGAGCTGTGTGAATTATTTATTAATTTATTCACTAATTATTAACTCATAATGTAACTGAAGAATACATCAGTTAACTCAATGCATGGACAGTTCAGTGGAGACAAATGTTAGAGGTAAGTGAAAGGGTGAGTTGTGACTGTCAGTTGTGCATGAGATCTTGCACAATCAATGGATTGAGTATGCCCATGAGAATTGTGCAGTAGATGCCCATTATTATATCCTGTGCTCACGTGATTTCCAGTCTAAGTGATTTTCCAAGGTAAATAGAACTTGGAACGAGTTTGGATTCATTCATTCTCATGCAGGTATTGTGCAGTGGAGGCAGGCAAGCAGTGGAGGAGATTTGGAGATCACATCTGAGCTGTATTGTGTGTAACAGGTGGAGATAGTGGTGGATACTTGTGAAGAGTATTGTACTATGTATTGTTACATGTTATCAATCAATATAATATACAGATAGTTGGGGTTTTTAGTAAGATGCTTTCCCTGGAAAATACTGTGTTGATATGTGTGATTGATGCTTCTATGTGCGCATGTTATTGTTTCTGCTTCTGTATATTGATGATCAACGTAAAGGAGGTTATGTATTATCCATGTATTCCACAATAGTGTATAATCAGGATATCTCTGTGAATATGTGTCATATTATTCAAAGTTTCTATAGATTAATGAGTCAAAGGGCCTCTACAATAAAATTGAGAAGCCAAAGAAAGAAGATCAAATTTTTCCAAAGAAGACTCAACCTTGGCAAGATGAGGCCCTCCAACTGTCCCAGACAGTGGATGAGAAGTTGCAAGAGCTTCGAAACAAGGAGAGAATATTGGCACATAAGGTTGTAAAACATGTGACAAAGGCACTGCTGGAGGAAGTGCACAGTGAGGAAAAGCAAGTAACAGAGGCTTTCCAGCAATTCAACTAGGCCTACAATGACATCACAACAAAAATAAAAGGCAAAGTAGCTGAGTGACTCAGGACGAGTCACATGTGAGTGTTGGGGGCCTCTTGGGCACAACCCAACTTTGCGTAGTTTTTGGTGAACAATCCACATTTTGTGGAGTGGAGTGTGAAGTAAAGAATGCAGCAGAGCGTAGAGTGGGCTACACAGTGGATTAGTGGAGCATGAAGTGGACCATGCAGTAGATATACTGGGCAACATCTAGGCTTTTGGGAAGGTTGAAGCCCTTCCTTTTTGTAAAAGAATGTAATGTTGTAAAAGGTCAATGGTTTTTGGACCATCCTAGCTTGGGGACTCTATGGTATATGGACCATGGTATTTTGATGATATATCCCTCGATGTAGTATATATAGGGATCAATAATAATAAGAAGAAGAATATTTATGGTCAAATCATTCTGATCTATAACTTGTGGCGAAGAAAAGGCTCTGCAGTTGAATGTGCAGACGACCTGCAACTTAGTGCACAAGTCAAGAACTCTTTGTTTTACATGATTCATTATTATAAGAAATAGTCCTTGTGGATGTAGTCCAATGCTGGGATGAACCATGGTAAAATATGTGTCTTCATGGGTATCTTTCCTTATTATCTTTTTTCGCCTAGAAATTTTATTGCAATTGCATTTTATTACAATGAAATAATGATTATGGGTTTATATGATATGTTTATGAGATTAAATGAATATGGCGAAGTGATCTATGTATTTTAAGGATAAAAAAACATAAAAATACCGCATCACATCATCCCTCAGGGCTACAGAAACTTGGTTCTGCATCATCCCATAGTCACTTCGGGTGAGACTGTGATCCACTTGCTAGTTCTTGTTGAGAGGGCCAATGATTAAGAGTTTTGTTGGTGTGAAACATAGGTCAAACCTGGGTCAGCCCAATCTAATCCAACACTTTTACTTTGGTAGTGGATTTTGGACATCCTAGGAAGGAGGTGAATCCTGGTACCACTCTTGAGGGTGGAGATGTAAGCCTATGGATTCCCTTGTCACAGATGCAAGCATCGTATCCTTTTATTTGTTGGTTAAGTAAATGTGCACATGTGTATATTATTGTAAATAATGTATCGATTTGGATTGATAAAGATCCATAGAAAATATGATTATTTGTTGGTTGAAGCAAATGTGCATAAGCATCTGTGGTTATTGTAAATAACATAATGAGCTATGTTATAAAGCTCCAATAAACATTATGTTTTTCATGTTTTCAATAGTGGTCATTGGAAATACTGCAATGAGTTGTGTTATAAAGCTCCATGGGTAATATGTTTTGGTTTTTCAGTGGTTTTATTGGTTGTAGGTGTCATTCACTAGTAGAGAATGATGAAATTCATGACCAGGTGACTAAAAAAGTCAGTCACCACAACTTTTCCAAGTGAAATATTACTAAAAATGAGAAATCTTAAGTGAGCCAACTAAAAACGACTAGCATAAATGATTAATTTAGTCTTGGGTTAAAATATACAACTAGATAATAAGTAATGCAACTATAAATGATTAACATGAATGACTAATTTAGTTCAGGAACAAAAATATGACTACTTAAAAATTACAGCAATAATACAAATTAGTCATTTATGTTAGTCATTTTAATTGAGTCACTTCAGCATTAACTTGCAAGTGACAGAGGATTCAAAGGCTATTATAAATTGGCTAAAAGGTTATACTTCCTTCAACATTTATTTATTGGATCAATAGATGATTAGAGTTATGGAGTTGATTAGAACCTTCAAGTTTATATCCTTTCATGACATTCATAAGGAATTAAATTCAAAGGCTTAAACAACTAAGTCAAATACATTATCAAGAATATCTGCAAAGAGAAGAATACATTATGGAGAATAGTAAAACAATCCATATTCCTCAATATTAGATTAACACCTAATTTAAAACTGCAAAAAAGAAGAAAAAACGACAACAGATTTAAATATATTTATACCTTCTTTACTCTTTAATAATTATGAAAAATTTAAAATAAATATATAAATATATCTATAATTTCTTCCCAATATTAATTATGATGACCATTGTTGACTCCTAAAAGGCCAAAAAAAAGGTCTTCTAAAAAGGTTGTTGGCTTGATGGGGCCTCACCCAGGTTCATCGTTATCTATGCCAACCAACAAAATCCTAACTACTGGCCTTTTCGGCAACAACTTAAATAGTGCAGGTTGCAGTCTCACCCAAAGCATTATTGGGTGATGCTAAAACCAGATTTCTGCATACAAAGGCCTATGTGATGGTTTCTCGAAATTCCTATGGCTTAGATCTACCTTTGCCCAACTCTAATCCTTCCAAGTAGACAAATACTGCAAATATATCTAAATGTCTTCCAGATCTTTGTGAAGGTTCTTAATCATACTTATAATGCATAAATATTACAGATCTACCAGTTTCACACAGTAAATAAGAATTAATTCACATAAAACATATCACAGAGCGAAGATACATAAACTTTGCATAAGTAAATGATAAGACACAGATGTATCAATTTCAGCCCAAAACAAGATTTATTACGTAAAAATGTTCATTTACAAACTTCTTCTCCCTGCACACTTAACTACAGGGGCCCACACACTCAGCCTACAGACTTACTAAGGTTTCTACACACTCAGTAGTAGGAGCCTTCCTCTTTCACCTAAGTACAGGAATCAGACCTTTCCTGCCTTAGCACCTTTCCTGTACAATGATTCTTCTCTATTAGATTGCTACTTAGACTCGCTATCACTCATCTATTTATAACATTTTCTTTACAATACCATGGTCCGTGGACCATGGGTCAGTCTCAAAACAACTCTATCATCTACCCAACTAAGGGACTAAAGCCCCTTTGAATTTTCTAGCTTCACACTCTACTTCCACATTTCGCAAAGACTTTACATTCACTAAAAATATATTACAATTTTTTTTCAAAATTGACTCAAAGCTTGACTTAACTGGCCCTAGGGACCCCTTCTCGACAGGCCCCTAATACAAATTGTGTGACTCACCCTTGCGTCACTCAGATGGCGCATCGATCTTATTGTGGAGGTCACTAAACTCCACCTTCAACACCTCTATGTTAGCAGAACCCTGCATCACAGTCTATTGCACTTGCTCTACCATATTTTCTGTAGTTGGGCCTTCCATCGTGAAGCGCATTATCCTTTGTGTCTGGTGGAGTGCCTTCAACTTCTCTTGCAGTAACAGAGTAAGTTGGTTGGATTCCTTTATCCATGGTTATATTTTTTCGTTAAACACAATATCTTTACTTTCTAGATTCTCAATGTGCTTTTGAAGTTGTTTTCCTTCTATCAAGTAAGCGAAGCATTGGATTGGTGCCAAAGTGCACACAGTCGGCCTGAGTTCATCAAACTTTTGTTGCATCTCCCGGACATCTGTGCCAAGTTTTTGCAGGTTTGGGTACTCTTGCAGATTTGTCCATAGCTCCACTGCCTACTCGAAGATCAATGTGCAGCATGTGACTGTTGCATTGAAATTGCCCATGCTCTCCCTAATAGCTGTTTCCTGCTACTCCCAGACATTTGGCAGAGTGGCTGGCTGCAATTTCAACTCGAGCTCTGAGATCTTCATTTGCAACTCAAATATTACTCATCGAACTTCATCCTTTGATTCTCTGACTGCGGCAACTAACTTATGGATCTTCGCTGCTATTGCTGCATCTTCTGGAATGTGATGTTCTAGTAGCATCTTACATGCCTGTGTAATTGTTGTCTCCAAGCTTTGGCTTTGCCTAACTAGTCCTTCCTTTTCCTTCAACGCCTGAGATTTTTATACAAAAATCTTCTCATTCTTCATCTATACCTCACTAATAACTGATAGTGTACACTTCTCCCAGATCCTAGGCTTGTCTGATACCCCCTAATGAAGCGCGTGGAGGGTCTAAATAGGCAGCAAAACTAAGTTGACACCCAGATCCTTGATCTGTCCAAGCTGGGTGTTTTTTTTATATTCCTACATCTATAGTGATCCATCTGGTAATTGAATGACTTTGACATCTAGAGTCTTATCTGCTTCCATCACAGTCATGGTCACTTACTGCAGGTTCACTTGAATCCCACTAACCTGTCTCATGCTTGCCTAAAATCGGCTTGGTTGAATCTATAAGTCGTGCAGATATTTTTGCAAATTACCTAGTGCCTATGGGTATTGTTGTTCATATTGTGTCCATAGCTCTGTTGTTTTGTTGCAGACCTTGTCACTGATCTAATCCAATTCCCCCTCAGTGAGGACCATTGGATCTACATGTACGTGCTTGTTTGATTTCTACTTCTTCGTCGGTCTAGAAGTCATTTCCTTCTAGCACTTTTTGATTCTGAAAGGAGTGCTCTACTCCTTCCCACCACCTACTTCCTCCTCATACCCTTCCTTGTCTGCAATATTTTTAGAAGTAGACTCCTCAACCTCCAATGTGGCCTCCTTCATGATGTGCCCCTTGTCAATAGCTGCCTTAGTAGCAGCTACCTTGGCAGCAACTTCCTTCTTTTTTTATGCTCCTTTTTCTTGGGGTATTGCCTACTTAGCCTGTTTCTTTTTTTGTGCTAATTTCTCTCGAGTGGTAGCCTGATTAGCTTCATTTTCCTTCTGCGCTACTGTGTGCTACACGTAGGAGCTTTCTCCACCTTTTCTTGTCCCAATGCCGAGTCCTGTGGGGTCTAGCCACTCCCGTGGCCATTTTCCCATGACTTCCTATACATCTGAATCAGTTACTAGGTATGACAACTTGTACCACACTTTCTTAGGATCATGTCTTGCACGAATGGATACATTGTAAAAATACACTTTAAACTTTGCCTGGGCCTCCAACTACTCAAATAAGGTAGGTTACAGCCTTGACCTCTGGCTGATTACCTTATGGAGGTCCATCGAGACCAACACCCAGAATATCTTCGTCTCGATGACCCTCTCTGAATCCTTTGTTTCCCACAGTGAAGTGAACTTCGCGACCTCTGGTAAATCGACATCCTATGGAGGGAAATGATTGTCTTTTGGAAGTCTCCACACAACTAGAGAAATTAACAATAGCAACCAAGCATAGTGGAATGCCTTGTCGTTGTCGTGTGCTTCGCAATAATTCAACATAAACTCTTTGTAGAGATAGTGTGCCTAGTTGTATTGTGCATTGCTCACCCAATGAAATAACTGGTGCCGATACCTCATCTGTGTGCAACACTTTCTCATGACCTTGCAAGCCAAAATCTGGGCAGCAAATTGCACTGCCTTTTCTATGATGGAACAAATAGAGTATCCACGTGACTTATTTACTAAGCCCAAATCATTCTTCATTCTATCTGTGAGTTGTTTTTCTTTACTCATGCCTCTAAACTCCTCTACTAGATCCATCCCTTGGTAGGGAAACCTAGTGATATGGTGGATCAACATATCAATGATAGGGATGATCTCTTCCAACCAAATACACCCATCATGAACCAATGTAAGAAATTGGCATACACACACTATGTTGATAGTGGTTCTACTAAAATTCGGTACCCATAGCAGATTTAACAACCCAACCTTCTCAACCCCCATGAGCGACTTCATAGGCTTTAATCACATGAATCTGAACTCTTCATAGTATATCTTCGCCAAATATTTGTTTGTTGACAAATGCAGGAATTTCTCATGATAAGCTAGATCCAAATCATCCAGTTTGAGTGCAGGAATACGCCGTAAGAGTATGCCTTCAAATGACACTTTTTGGTAATAATAGTGTAGAGACTATGAATTTAGCATTATCGAGGTTCTTGGGTACCTTCAATTTTCCCTTTCGTGGAGGGATATAATTCAGGAGCCTAGTGTTAGCCTCTCCCTCCTTAGAATCCAAGTCTTCAACACCTTCACGAAGCTCCTCTTCGTCAATATCCAGGGGTTCATGGGGTTGTTTATGCTTATCCATCTTCCCTTTTTGTCGAACCTTTGAAGGGTTCTTCCTTGGTGACTACCTCACTGGAACATCCTATGGTTTCTTCTATTTCTCCTTAGCATTGGATGGTTTATGTCTAGGAAACCTTGGCATCACACGCATAGATGGTGTAGCTTCCATTGCCAACATCATTTTAGGTGCTTCGGTTTCAGAGACAGTGGCTTTAGAAGTTGCAGCTTCTACGAGATCAACCATTTTCTCAAGGATGATCCTGCAGTTCCAATCAGGCAAGTTTGTGAACTCTGATTGTGAAAGAAATTCCTTCCAATCTTTCTTAGACATATAAGAATCTTTTTGGCAACAAATTCTCTCAAAGAAAAGTGTTGTAATGTAGGCCAGCATGCCAGATTTATAGGTGATTTTAAATTCAAATCCGACTATTCCCTCCAATTTCTTATCATAAATGCATCTTTGGCAGCAGATTGCCAAATATTTGCACTATAAATGTAGCCTACCCTCTCCTCCTAATGGTATTTTCGACATCCAATCAGCTACAATGCATCCAATGGCTATTTTTGGACCCTGTTCTACAACACCATCCTCCATGGCGCAGCTCCTTCTGTCGCACTGCTTGCTTCCCTCACACAACCCCCTTACTTCATTTTCCTAGTCTTCAGACAATGTATTTTATAGCCTCATACTTCCTTGCAGTTGCTTGGAGTACTAAGACTGTCCAGCCAGCATGTATTGATTGCGTAGGGGCAGGATCCCCTTGATATAACCTCGATTGATTAAGAAAAGTCTTTCAGTAGAAATCACATAAGAGAAATTTTTGGCCTATGTGTCTTGAACCAACAAGTGTGGTTCATCATCAGGACCAGATGAAGAGGCAGACCATGGTAAAGGCTTAAATAGAGAGCAATGTAGAGACATAATTTCAAGTAATGGTTATATTTGAACATTAATATTTAAATTATGATATTAATTTATTAATATATTAAAAACAAATATTATTAAGTAATGGCTATATTAAACCACTAGTTTTGAAAAAGAATAAATAAATAATGATATAGTTTATTAATTTATAAAAATATTAATAGTAACAGCTATGTTAAACGAAATTTTTGAAAAATAATTGTAATAAATGAATTAGAGTTTATTAATTTATTAAAAAATATAAACAAGTAATGGCTATATTAAACGATTTATTGGGATTTTGATATTGGTGGCAATGCAGATGACTATGATGATTTTTTGTCACCTTAACTAGCCTATCAACTTAACTTGTTATTTTGTCAGCTAAACTTTGGTTATATGTATGGTGTAATTTTTTATTGCATGAATTAAAGATCCGAGTATAGGTGTGCTTATTCACTATTGTTTACTAATAAATTTCTAAATCTAATCCTCATTACTCTGTTGGTATATTGTATAAAACAATTGATAGGTTCACAACTGTTTTGAAGTGCATTTTACTTAGTGTTAAGGGCTAATCATAAACCCATTTGATCATCCTACTATATGTTTCTTTTTTGGAGCAATTATTGAATTAAATTTTGAGAATTGTCATCACTTAACCAATGTTAATTTGAGTATGAAATTTGAGTTTGTATTTCCCTTATTTACTATTGATTTATGGTTGATTTACAATAATAAAGATCTTGAGTATAGGTGTGCTTATTCATTATTTTTTTACTCATAGATGTCTAAATCTAACCATCATTATTCGATTGGCACATTATATACAAAAACCGAGTTGTTCATTACTAATTTGAATTGAATTTCACTTGTTGTTAAGGGTTAATCATAAATCCATTTGATCATCTTAATACATGTTTGGATGTTGGAGCAATTAATAAAAAAATATGAGTATTGTCATCATTTAACCATTGATTCTTTGAGTAGAAAATATGAGTTTGTATTACATTTATTTATTGTTAATTTCAAGATATATAAGAAACACTTCAAGGGATGATTTTAAGTGGCATTTGTTCTTTCACATGCCCACTTAATTTTTGAGCACATGTACTAATAAAATATGTGTTTCAAACCCATATTGCACTGCTATTCTATTGATTCGAGTTGTTGATTTATACATTATTGATTATTTAGACTCTAAAATGAGGGAAAATACTTTAAGGCACAAACTAGATAATAGTGATAATAATGTTAAAACATTGAAATAATATGAGTGCTTTCATAGAGAACTTGTGACCAAGAATAACAAATGTTTACCATATCTTGGTTTAACAAGTAGAAAAAGTTGTAAATCCACTATGTAGTATTATCTACCTATTGCCACAGTTGATGTGGCCAAGAATAATGCATCTCCAGTTAATTAAATTCATGAACAAAGACCATTTGCATTTTGTGTGCCTCAAAGTACACCTATTACATCTACAACTTTTTGATGGAACTAGTGGACCAACAAAAAATATTGGTAGTGGTTTAGAAGATGTGTCTACTTTTATAAAAAGACAAATATGATGTCAAGATTGATACAAATGTACATAGAAGTACACAAAATGGAAACTAGAAGGAAAAAATCCATTCATAGTTGAGGTATAGAGAGATGGTGAGTCCATTTGGCAAAATGTTACAAAGGGGGCCTTCGAGTTGGGTGTAAGATGTAGGACCGATTTCGATATTAGCAAATCATGTTTTATAGAGAAAGGTACACAAAGTATGGAAAATACTATACAAAAAAGGCAAGATTATTTTGATAATATTGGTGGAAAAATATGTAGAAGATATTACTAGCAAATATGAGACTTTTTATGAACAATTTTGGATACAATTGCAGAGAAACAATCATGGAGGGAAAAGAGATGCAATAATCCACTCTATCTCCCAAACAATGGGAGCCATTGAAGTAAAATATGTGTTCTGAAGAATATTTGGCGTGGAGGAATAGAGGCAAGAGATAAAGAGCTATTGTGAGGGTTGCATATACATTTTCCGGAGGCGTGTGCAAGAAAAATGAGCACATTTTCAGTAAGTGTATGGATTTTTCGTTCAATTTACATTTTTTTATTAATTTTGATTTTTATTGAATTGACTATATATTTAAATTTAAATTTTATTTTAGGTGGAAAACAATAATAGATAATAAGGCATAAAAGATATTGTCAATTATCATATGGAAGCACTAGATCCCAGTGAATCTAATTGTAGGATTAAGTGGAAATCTAGCTCTTCAACATAGATTTTGTAGCCATCTATTAGAGCTAGCCTAGTAAGAGCCTCTCTCGATCATCTCAACTCAAATGAAGGGTACCAACATGTAATAAATTTCATATATGGTCTCAGTGAGATAATTCACAGTTGGTTACCTTTATTAAGCCTATAGTTTCTGCATGGAATGAACATAATTAAATGGATTCAAATGTGGTAAGAGTCTCTATTGATTTGATTTCTTCTTGTTTGGAAATTTGATATAAAAGATCATCTTAATATGTAGATTGAAAGGCTAAGAATAGGAGAACCTAACCCATTTTATTTGTTTTTGGAATGATATAGACAACACAAATGACCATATAATAACATAATTACTTGAGATAATGTGTGCTGACACAAATAAAACTTGAAATTATTAATATATTCCATTATTAAAATATTAAACAATAGATAAATCCAAACAAACACATATAGGACTTACCCACAAACTCTTCGGATATTGCATGGTAGCAAGCTTATTTATATCAGTGACTTTATTTTCTATTTTCCCATTTACAACTGTAGAAACCCCTTTCTACTCTATTCCTATAGTTATGGAAGAATCCTTGTCTCATTTGTGCTAAGATATTTTTAGAGATCCTATTTTGTCCGTTGGATGATTAAATGGAAGACAAAAAAATGGATGAAAACATAAATTGAGTTGAGTAGAACCTCGCTCTCATAAACAATGTTATCTATTTTTTGCACTTAATATAGGGCATAATTCATTGAAGTTGAACTCTTCCTCCTTTTCTTATCTCACTAGAAACATTCACCCTATATATGGATGAGGGAACCACAAATTGCGTAAGTGTTTATGGCGGGAAAATCGTATTGATAGATGAGGAAGTTTAGGAACTTTTGGTGTTTCTCCTCTTTGGATGGTTCCGCAATTATGATTGGA
>APFE031589764.1:176231-204973 GCA_000404065.3 Pinus taeda | reverse complement strand
AAATCAATATCTGCCCACAGGACCAATATAAAACAACTTTTATTTGTCCATGGGGCACCTTCACATATAGGAAACTCCCATTCGGTTTGAAGAATGCAGGTGCCATATTTCAGAGAGCAATGAACTATGCCTTCCATGACATCAAGCACATTGTTCAACCTTACCTTGATGATTTGCCTGCTCATTCACGAAAGTAGACTGATCACTCTCAACATTTGAGAGAAATATTTTTATGGTGCTGACAGTACAAGATACGACTCAATCCACACAAATGTGTGTTTTGTGTTGGTTCTGGTCGATTTCTTGGATTTGTAGTGTCTAGAGAAGGGATTCAACTCGATCCATTAAAGGTTCAGGCAATTCTTGATTTGCCTCCACCTTCAAATCTTTTATAGTTACAGAGGCTCCAAGTGAAAGCAAACTTTCTGAGGAGGTCCATTCCTAATTACACTAAGATGGCTAAAGGTTTTACACATCTTTTGAAAAAGGAGATACCCTTCCGATGGGATCAGGTTGCGCAAGCTTCCTTTGATTCTCTTAAAGATACCTTGATTAGAGCTTCATTAATGTATTCTCCAAATTATCAAAATGACTATTACCTGTATCTCGCCGCTGTAGATACAACCATTGGCATGGTTTTAGTCCAGGAAGAAAATGGGATTGAACATCTAATTTATTACTTGAGCCGCAATCTCAACAATACAGAAAGTAAGTACTCTTATGTCAAAAAACTAGCTTTGGTAGCTATGCAAGCTGTTCAAATATTTCGCCATTACATCCTGCTACGGAAAACAACTGTCATTTTGGATTTCAACCCTAGGACATACATTTTGTCACGTCAATTGCTGGGGGGGAAATACTCAAAATGGATAGTCATCTTGCAGGAGTTTGATATGGAATTCATCAAGTCCAAATAAAAGAAATCTCTAGTTTTCGCAGAGTTACTTTGCGAATTTCCCTCGACCTCCATTGATTCAACATCTAAACCATCGATTTTGGATGAGTCTCTATTTCTAATATTGTCATCTGACACGTGGTATGAAGATATATTGATCTATCTCTAGACCCAATCTTTCTGGCCTAATACCTCTCGCTTGCAGCAACGATGTATTCGATACCAAGCCAAATATTATCTGATCATTAGCGACACTCTTTACCATCGTTGTATCGATACGATTCTACGGAGGTGCCTCATGCATGAGGAAGTCAAGAAAGCATTGAATGATTTCCATTTAGGTGCCTATGGTGGACACTTATCTGGATATACAACCGCACAGAGAATTCTTTGTGCTGGTTACTTCTAGCTAACTATATTTAAAGATTGTATTATTGTTGTCAAAGCTGTCACGCATGCCAGATATATGACCGAAAAATAGATTGCCACTTCCACCATTACATCCAGTCGTTGTTGTTGGCCCATTCACCAAATGGGGCATTGACTTTATGACATGTAACCCCACCTCGACAGGGGGGAATGGGTATATTATAGTTGCTGTTGACCATTTTAGCAAATGGGCCGAGGCGATGCCAACATTGAACGACAGTGGTGAAACGACTACTCTTTTCTTTTTTAAACCATGTGGTTGCCCGGTTTGGTGTACCACAAGCCCTAGTTACAGATCATGGGTTGCATTTTCGCAATCACATGATGGCTGAGTTGACTGCTAAGTTAGGACTGTCACATGATAGTTCTACCCCTTATTACCCGCAAGAAAATGGGAAAGTGAGGCCATTAACAAAGTCCTGAAGCGAATGTTGCAGAGAATGATAGGGGTTCATAAGAGAAACTGACACTTAATCCTGTACTTTTCCTTGTGGGCATATCGAACCTCGGTGAGAAATGTAACTGGATTCACACCCTTTTAGTTAGTGTATGGTTTGGAAGCAATCTTACAGATATAATGTGAAATTTCATCGCTCAAAATCGCGATTGACTTGTTACCTGACACTTCTGAAGAAGAAGCGTGTTTGTTATGAAACTAGCTCAAAAAAAGATAGAATGGATAGATCAACACCTTAGAATTCAGCCTCTTCGAGGGGGCAACCTCCTTTACATTACATAAATGAACAATTCTTGAATGATTCAAATGACAAAACCTCTTTCTTATATAGGAGTCTAAGGATTCATCATATAACCCGCCGACCTAACAATAATAATATAAAGCCACAAAATAACAATAGAGGATTCTATGGGGCTATTAATAACAATATGGGGACATAGGGAGCACAATAATATTAATTAAGGGATACAACTACAATAGTAATGGGGTAATCACTAGTATTATAGGGACCTAACATGCCCCTCTCCTTCCAAAAAGTGTTGTCCTCAACGCTTGAGTAGTTCTGGATGCTTCTATATAAATATTTCATCCTCCCATGTGGAATCTTCAGCGGATAAGTTCTTCCACTTGATAAGATACTCCGAAAGTGATCGATTTCATAGCTGTGGAGTTCTTGTTTCTGTGACTGCTTCCAGTTCCAATATAATTTTTCCTTCGTCGTCAAGTTCTGGCAATATTGTTTGAACTGGGAGCTTGTCGCATGTAACCTTCTTTAAACATGAAACATGGAAAACTGGATGCAATCGAGAAGTTGCAGGAAGCTCCAATTTGTATGCCATAGTACCAATCTTTTGCAACACCTTGTACAGACCATAATACTTTGGTGATAATTTATTATCCTTCTTAGCTTGCTTGAGGGACATTTGCTTATATGGTTGTAGCCGTAGGAATACCCAATCACCTACATCAAAACTTCTTTCGCTGCGATGTTGATCTGCCTGTTGTTTCATTCTATTCTGTGCCAACACGAGGTTATCCTTTAAGAGTTGGGAGGACTTGTTGTTGATGTTTGATGTGATGTTCCACTGCTTGGACCTTAGAATTTTCTCTTAAATATGATGTGATGGATGGTGGCTGATATCCATAAAGTTCCATAAATGGGGTCATTTTTGTTACTGTATGGAAGGAAGTGTTATATCACCATTCAACCAGAGGCAACCATTTGACCCATTGTGTCTGTTTATCAGGTACAAAGCAACGAAGATATCATTCCAAACATTTGTTTACTATCTCAGTTTGCCCATCAGATTGAGGATGATAAGATGAGCTATGAGCTAACTGAGTACCAAGACAAGAAAATGATTATGTCCAAAAATTTCCAGTGAAATGGGATCTTTGTCACTTACAATAATATTTGGGTTTCCATGTAGCTTTTGAATTGTTTCCATAAATGCAATAGAAATTGTACTGGCTTTAAATGGATGTGATAATGCACAATAGTGTGCATACTTGGTAAGTCTGTCAACTGCCACCATGATGACACTCTTTCCCTCAGACTTGGGTAAACTTGTGATAAAATCCATTGAAATTTCCACCCAATGTTGGCTTGGAATGGATAAAGGTTGTAATAGACCCGATGTCTTAATTGTTTCAACTTTATTTTGTTGGCAAACCAAACATTCCGCCACAAACTTTTGAATATCCTATTTAAGGCCATCCCAAAAAAATTCCTTCTTAACCCTGTGGTAAGTTTTTAAAAATTCTGAGTGCCCTCCTAAGGGAGAAGTGTGCAATTCCATAAGAATCTTTGTTTTAGTTGGGAATTCTTACAGAGGTATAAAGCAACTTGTACCATAACGAATCATTTGCCAGCTAAATGATCAGATGGTTACTGGAATCTTGTTGTAACTTTCGAATAAGTCCACACTTCTTCATCATCTTCCATTCCTCCCTTGCTTCGTTTATCCAATCTGGTTGGATAATAGAAATGGCGCACAACAATGATTCCACATCCTCATCCTTTCTTGAGAGTGCATCTGCCACCACATTTTGCTTCCCTTTTTTGTAGATGATTTCCAAGTCATAACCCAACATATTTGTGACCCACTTTTGTTGCTCTTCAGAGGTTAATCTTTGTTCTAAAAAGTGTTTAAGGCTATCATGATCCGTTTTTACCTTGAAGTGTCTTCCCATTAAGTACAGTCGCCATTTCTTAAGTGCATGGAGTATTGCCAACATTTCCTTCTCATAAATAGTTTTGTGCAAAAAATTTCCCTTGATTGGACGACTTTCAAAAGCAATGGGTCTTTCATCTTGCATTAAAACAACACCAATTCCATTTCCTGAAGCATCACATTCCACAATAAAGGTTTTTGTGAAGTCAGTGTAGCTAAGACCAGTGCTTGGCACATTGCCTCTTTAAGATGTTTGAAGGCCTTTGTTGCTTCTGGAGTCCATGAAAATGCATCTTTCTTCAATAATTTTGTTAGAGGTGCTGCTATTCTCCCATAATTCTTAACAAACTTTTGATAATACCCTGTCAACCAGAGAAATCCTCGCAGATGCTTTATGGATGTGGGGATTTTCCATTCCTTAATGGCTTTAATTTTGCTAGGGTCTACCTTAACTCCTTCATGAGATACAATATGACCCAGATATTCCACCTCTTGTACTCCAAAGAAGCGTTTGGATCTTTTTGCAAATAAATGTTTCTCCTCCAATAGTTGTAGCTCAACATGTTCAACATGATCCTTCCAAGACTTGCTATAGATTAGTATATCATCAAAAAATACTAACACAAAGTTTCTAAAGAAGGGTTTAAAAATGGAATTCATCAAACCTTGAAATGTAGAAGGTGCATTGGTAAGGCCAAAAGGCATGACCAAAAATTCATAATGACCCTCATTAGTTCTAAATGCTGTTTTCGGAATGTCTTCAGTCTTCATTCTAATTTGATGATATCTTTAATGAAGATCCAACTTGGTGAAGTAAATTGATCCATGCAATTCATCCAGTAATTCATCAATGACAGGAATGGGAAACTTATCTTTAATAGTGAGCTTTTTGAGCTCCCTATAATTCGGACACGTGCCATGATCCATCCTTCTTGTGCACCAATACTACTAGAGCAAAGAAAGAACTTTGACTCAGTTGAATTATACCAGCCTCTAGCATTTCTGCAACTATATGTTCAATTTCACTCTTTTGGGCATAGGGATATCTATACGGCCTGATGTTTGGAGGAACACTTCCTGGAATTAGATGAATAACATGATCATGACCACGAATAGGTGGGAGACCTTTGGGTGTCTCAAATAGCTTGGAATTATTGTCCAATCCTTTCTGGATATAAGGCGAAATAGATGATTCCAATGTGGAAACATCTAGCGAACATAATTGTGCAATTACACCTCTTTGTTCCTTTTTTAGAAGCTTTGTCATACTGTTAGAGCTGATTATCTTTCCCGGTTTCCCTGCAATACCCCTTAATTCAACTTCCTTTCCTTCCACAGAAAATTTCATGAAAAGTTCTTGAAAATTAAAAGCTATTGTACCCAAGGATTGTAGGCTCCCATTGGAATGGAAAGCATTGGGCTAGTCAATACATATTCTCCCATGGATATCTTGATATTATGGCACTTTCCAGAGCAATTTCTTGTTCCTCCATTTGAAACCATCACTTGACACTTGGGTGCTGGATATAAGAAGCAATTCAATTCTTTTGCTACCTTACAATGAATAAAATTGTGGGTACTTCCTGAATCAATCAACACTATTACCTTTTTCTTCTTGATTTGTCCATCTATCATGTTGGTTTGAGGAGTGGTAATTCCTGCCAATGCATTACAAGATATGGTCGGATTCATTTCTTGTTTATCTAGGCTTTGTTCCTGGAGTCTATCCTCTTCTTTTGACCTTTCTTGCTCCTTTTCTTCTTCCTCTTCACAATCTATGTAGAATAATTTCTTCTCAACACATTTATGACCTTTAGTGTATTTGCTATCATAACTGTAACAAAGCCATTTTGCTCTTTTTTCTTCCAATTGTTGTGGTGTCAACCCTATAGGTTGTGGAAGACTAGGGGAAATAACACTTCCATCTTCGTAGTTGTGAGTGGTATGCTTCCTGGTTGCCATAATTTTGCTTTCCATTTTTCTTGCTAACCTGAATGCCTTCTCTAATGAATCAGGTTCCCAAAGGCGAACATCATGTTGGATATTATCCTTTAAAGTCCCTATGAACACATCAATCCTATGCTCCTCTGGAATATTTTTTACCCTTATGTTCAATTTTTGGAACTCCTCAATGTGCTCCATTATTGAACCCTTTTGTTTGAGACTTATCAATTGGCTAAAAAAAGTGTTTCTTTTTGTATCCTCATAATGTGTTGTCAATTCTTCCATAAAAATTGCCCAAATGATAATTTGTTTACGAGAGCAAAGCCATTGATACCATACAAACTGATTTGGTTCCAACTATAAAGTTGCAATATGTACCTTTTGTGTGTTTTGCACATTATTGAGATCGAAAAATTGCTCCATCTGTAATATCCATGTTGCGGGATCCTTGCCATCAAACTTCCTCATATCGATTTTGGGAATATGGTGGGTCTTCGATCCAACATTAGAGTCTATGGACTCATGATTAACATTTCTTTTGTTCTCATCATGAGTTTCCTTTACTACCCTTTCACCCTTAGTGAGTCTTTCTTGTAGCAACTTTTTCAAATCTGTCTTCAAATCTGCCATGTCTATCTTCAAATTTTCCATGCCTCTCTTTAAATTTGTCTTCAAAACATCTTCAAATCATCCATCATAGCTTCAACGCCCTTTATCTTAGATTCCACGCAATTTATCTTAACTTCTGTTAGCTTTTGTGAGAGTGACATTTGTTGCACTTGTTCTTGTAATTTTGATATATCATGTAGCATTTCTTCCTCTTCTTCATGAGTCATGCTAGAGCTTCCAGGTTGCTTACTAGGTGTTTGCATTTTCTTTCCTCGGGGCATCAGTTACCGATAATAATGCTCTACTATGCCCTTTGAATTCCTTCAAAATAAATTTTCAAACCAAGCTTAAGCAAAAATTTTAAAAAATCTACACACCTTTTTTCACTTTGTAGGAGCTCAATATTTCCTCTGGTGTATCTCTATACTTTCAGATCAACCAGTTCTGAAATTATGACCTGCAATAGCCCTCTATATCCTCTTTCCAATACCACCAGTCTGATCCAAATTGGATTCTCCAAGGAAGAGTTATGCGAAATCTCCCACAGTGAGCTGATTATAGACTAGTTCAGTAGAGCGAACTTGTATGATGTGCCACAAGTCATTGTTTCGACCTTTGGCTCTGAAAAACATATACAAGAAACTAAAGTCCATTATGTTTTTGTAGCTCCTTACGAAATTTCAATCTGATGCTCAGGGAGAAAGTTATGACGATTTTCCCCAGGTCGCCTGTTTGGAATGTAATTCAGGAGTCTGCAAAAAAGACCAACTTTCTCAGATCATATCTCTGCAAATATAGCACAAAAATCTCTGAAATTTGGACTCGAGGTTCATCGTGATTTCTTCTCAAATGGGTTTTTTTTTTAGCTTGTGAAACATCGCAGAAAAAAAGTTATAGTGAAAATTCCACGATGACCTATTTGGAGCAGCGAAACCCTAGAATCCAAAGCTCTGATACCAAATGTTATGAAACCAACTCAAAAAAAGTTAGAACGGATAGATCAACGCCTTAGAATTCAGTCTCTTCAAGGGGGAAACCTCCTTTACATTACATAAATTAAAAATTCTTGGATGATTCAAATGACAAAACCTCCTTTCTATATATAGGAGTCTAAGGAGTCACAATATAACCCAGCCGACCTAACAATAATAATATAAAGCCACAAAAATAACAATAGAGGCATTCTATCGGGCACAGTAATAACAATATGGGGACAATAGGAGCACAAAAATATTAATAAGGGATATAACTACAATAGTAATGGGGTAATCACTAGTATTATAGGGACCTAACAATGTTTCTTGAAATAAATCCATCTAGATGAAACCCGTCGTGATGCCGCATTGGCTAATGAAGCGCATAAGAAAAACATTAAGGCGCAATATGATAGAAATGTCAAGCCTCGTATATTCTCATACGAAGACCTGATCTTGCATTATGATCAAGAAGTTGATAAACTTGGAGCAGGGAAATTCAAACCAATGTAGATGGGTCCTTATATTGTCAAGCGTGTTCTGGCAAAAGGTGCCTACAAGTTAGTAGATTATGATGGGATTCCATTGTCACAGCCCCGAAACGGGTTGTACTTCAAACGTTACTATGCTTGATTAAGTGTAGTAAATCTCACTGTATATATGCTTTTCATTGCATGTGTGTGTGTGTGTATCTTTTAGAGTTTTTATCTGGTTAGTAATCCACTTTGCATTTGTTGCAGATGTCGAAGTCTTCGAAACCTTTTGTTGGTTACGCCAATGGTGCTAGTCGTAGTTCGTAGAACTTGTCTTTTGTAGCATGGGCTATTTTCACTCTAAGTGGCAAGTTAGTGAGTTTTCAAGGGATTTGTATTGTTCGATCGACTAACAACATCGCTGAGTATAATGCATTGATTGAACTACTCTCTGATGCCATTTCACTTGGCATTCACCGAATCATCGTTAGGTTGGACTCGCAACTCGTTGTACTACAACTAACAAACATTTATACTATCCAAAATCCAACAATTTTTTATATGTTCCTTAGAGTTTGTATTTTGGAAAGACATTTTTATCACATTCAATATTAACATATTTCCAGAAATCTTAACACATTAACTGATTCTCTAGCGAATTATGTGTTAAATAGACATTTGCGACACATGCAAAAGTAATATTTTCAATTCACATCATCAGTTGAATAGGATTTCATATAACCATAGAAAACTTTGAAAGTAAAATAGATAGGTGTTTTAAAAGTTTTTACAAAATTTGTGTCAAAGACATGTTTGGTCATCTGACCCAAAAAACTCAAAATGCAGGCAAAACATCCTAAGTAGGTCTAGTGGCGCTCATGGTAACAGGTCACAACCTGTTCTATCATCCATAAAAGCCTCGCCCAGCGGCTAGGAAAACCAATAGTGTGGCGTTGTAGCCTCATAGGTAACTCCTCGATCCGGACATCCAGAATACCAAGGGTTAATCCCTCTATATGATCCTGCAATTCTGCTAAGGTCTCGACCAAATTTAAGTTCTGGAGAACTGCTCTTCCAATGTTTCTCCGTGCTGGCCACCTACAACCTGTTGGTGCCCCACAGGTCAAACAAGACCCACATCTGCATGCATAAGAGTTATTTTAGTTTAGTCTTGGAAACATTAAAAATACAAAAACATGTAGAAACTTGAAAAATCAAAAACACTTTTGGTCAAACAATTTACCCATAACACCCCATTGTGCTCCAACTGGTAGAATCAAATCTGGATCTCCATAGAAATCCATCCTTGAGTATGGATTCTCCTCGATGACAAGATGTCGTCATTCGAGCCAACTGAAAAATGTAGTGGAAAAAATGATTGTTGACTGACCCGCATGTCAAGCCATTAGTTCGACGCACCTCTTCACATGTGGATCTCTAGGACTAGCTACACCCAATGATACATGTTGTGGTTGCATCAATGGGATTCTCTCTAAGGTAAAAGCGATTAAGTTCGAACCATAGAAGAAATTCTTTGTCTTACCAATTTTTACCTTGGTCAGTTGTTCTTTCAGTGAAGAAAGCACAACCTCGCACCAGTTGAAAACTTTTGGTTCTAGACACTCTAGTGCATACTGCATATAGGATCTGTTTGCCAGATGTAGTGTCACACTGCCTGCCAATTTTGTGATTGTGAAGAGGATCGTTCTCAAAGGAAAATCACCTACATCCCTGATATTTATTTTCCTATCCTTGCTAGGCTGTGTACCTGGCCAACAAAATTGTCTAATGTAATCTCTGTAATCTCTCACCGATTCATCTCCATTGGCAAATCCAGAAAGTGAGATGGGGGCACCTCGCCTCGATAGTCCAGTAAGAAAGTAAATATCATCAATGGTAATAGGGACCATCTTGTCCCTAATGTGAAAAGTCTGATCTGTCAGATCCCATGCATGAACAAGGAACTGCAATAGTTCTATTTTTTGCCTCATTCCAGACAACTTGAAGTATTTGAGTAACCCACAATTTTTTAGGGCCTCAATTGTACCCGGATTGTTTAGGGAAACCATGTCTTGTTCTTCGTGTTCTCTTTCTCGCCATGTAATTGACATTTTGATACGATGAAAGCCTGAAACACAATCATAAGCTTAATTAGGATCCTTTACATGCAAAAAAAAGACAAATTTTGGAGAAAATAGCTAAATCAAACTTGGGAAACTCGCCCAGCGTAGCCTAGGCACAAAGACAGTGCACTGCAGAGCATGTAGGCTTCTATCTGGGTGCTCTTCAACATAGTTTTTGATGTGAAAGTCCTCGCTGATCCCAAAGTGAAAAAAAGAAACCCCAAGGGCCCCAAAAAACCATAAAAATTGCATGAAATGACAAAATAATGACCTAAAAAGTAAGAAAAGAGGTTTAGCTCCTACCTGGTCCGGACGGCTCGAGAAATGGTCCGTAGAATCTCCCACAATCAGCTGATGAAGATCAAGGTAAAAAACTAGCTCATAGCACAAAACTGAATGAGAAGTTCGAAATGGTAAAATTGTCTTGGTAAACATTAGTATTTACCTATTTTTGCCTATGAAACAGGTATTTTTAATCTGTTTGGTGATGTTTTCAGCAGGTTTTGCAACTGACTACAAAATTCGATGTGCTTGATTGTAAATTGTACCTTTGACTACAGAGCACACTTTTATCTTTTTTTTTGAGCTCTGTTAAAAACAAAAAAGGAACCCCCTTGAAGTCCTCTTTAAGCTCTTTTCAGACTCTCTAAACATGAAAATATTGCTGAGGGCTCGTCCTTTCCATCTCGTTAACGGATTGGAAACAATATCTCTCTTGTATTATTTACGTTTTTTCAGGCTTGAGAGATTAATTTACGAAATAGAACTTGTGGATTTTTCTTTTTGTCCCTTTTAAAACCCTCTAAACATGAAAAGAATCGAGTTATCTTTGTCGTTAAACTCGTTAAAACAACAAATAGCGACAAACTTGTCCATCTAGACAAGATTGAGTTTCACCTTCTCTAGACTCGTTAAAACATCAAATAGCGATGGATTCACCCAAAGGGTGGAATTATACAACAAACATATGTTATACTCATCAAGATTGATAAAAATAAAGAGTCACTCGTCAGTAATGACTGGGGAAAATGGGAAAAAGTGGAAAACCACTTTATGGTAGCAAGTCACTCTTGAACATGACACTTTCACTCCATCATAGTGACTATTTGGGTTGGGTTATTAGCTTGATGGTTATCATACCGTTGGTCTATCATACCATCCATCACTTTGTTTTGGGTTGATGCTACCAATTCATTTCAGTGTCGCCAACATGTTCAAGAGAAGTCATTCAGTCAATATTCATCCTTTGCAATACCATAAACCTTCATTTTCATGATCGCCATTCCTGAACCTTGTGTCGTCACTCAAATTCCATCTCAAAAAATCACTACACCCATTTCATTTTGTTGATGTGGGATACATCAAGGCCCTCCTATGATGAGTCGCTTCTTGTCGACATCAACACATTATCCAAGAATTTGACTTAGAAACACCCTTCTAGTACCTTGAGGCTTGCATGCATCAATGGCAAGGTTCTCGCTTTTGATGATAGGCATACATCAATGGCCTTTGACCGAAATACTTTATATGGTGTTCGACATCAAATCATCCATTCACACCATGAAGAATGTACTACAATACCTTGAGGATCATTATCATTATCGGTGATTTCTCTCGCATCTGTTAACATTTACATCATTGGCTAATAATTAGATGGTGTCTTCCCACATTCGACTTCACATCACATATTCACATGGTTAAACTCATACTTGAGCGAACGATTGAATGAGTTAGAAGACCCCGGATCTAGTTTCATCCATCTGGGTTGCGATTTCAGGAGTACTAAATCATATGTACAATGGTTTTACATTGATGGTCATTCCGATCATGGGTCTATATCTGTAGATGACTATTTATGTACATGTAATGAAAGTTTGTAAACTGAACATGGGTATGCCTTCCCTCACCAATTCATGTAAAATCAAACATCATGATATATGTATTGTAATTGACGCAGGTCACCTTCCACTTCGATACCTCCTCATCACATCGTAAAGCATTTCATTCGACATTGGCATTTTTCCGACTTCATGCTTTAGGGGGAAGTTATACAGATCCATTTGGTCACATTAATCCCATCATCCAGATCAGTGTTTTAGGGCTCATCAAACCATTATTTCAGTTGCTACATGCCCTAAACAAGTCACCCCTTTGAATGCCTCTTCCCAGACAATTTCATGACTTAAAGACATCCAGAAATAACCTCTAGAGGGACCAACACATGTAGGCACTTGTAAGGGTGCATTGCAGAGTAGTTGAGTCCATGCCAGGGTGCTCTGCAGAGCACTTAGGCTTCCTTTCACCCGTGTTGGGTGAGATTGAGTGAAATTCACATAGGGTTTTGGGAATATTCTTATCCTTTGGAGTCATCTAGAAGTTTCCCTCACTTATCAACTCCTATGAGCTCGAAAATCGATGAGGAATGAGTTAAGGTGCATCCTATCCTCTCATCCCTTCCTCAATGGAACTTATTCTAAGTATGGAAGGCCATTCAATTCCACCATCTATGATAAAACTTCCTTCATCTACCTATAAATTGACCACTCATCTAAGTTATCAGGGATTGGATTATGTTGAATTGTAAGGAGATAATGTTGCTATGAGATTTGGCTTTGAAGCAAGTATTGTAATGCTACAAGTTTGTCATGATTTTGATGTGATGTGGATGGGATCCAAGTTGGAGAAATGGCTTTGAATCAGACACCAATGGTTGTAATTCCTTCTATTCAATAAAATGTTTGAACTTTTCTCCCATATGTTTGTATTCTTTCATAATGCTTATATGTGTGAATTTTATATGATTCCTTTCACTTATATTCAATAGATTGTTTTCTTTGATTGATTCTCTATTTGCTGTTGTGTTTATAGGTACTTCTCAAGTGTATTAAGTACGGGAAGGAGCGACGGGATCGATACAAAGGAGATGGCAGGAAAGCGAAACTACAATTGGGTCTTCTCATCTTCTCATCTTATCTATTGCTTATAGGAAAAGACTAAAACACTTTAAACTGTTGTTCTAGATACAACTACTTATCTAGGGAATTCTCCAAAACACCATGCTGGTAGGGATTTTGACCCCACAGTGGGGGATTTTGGCCGTATGGAATTTGATGCTGGCCCCATTTCGGATTACCTTGACCATAGGGAGGATTTTGACCTTGAATACCTTGGAACCGTCCGGCCATAGGTTGCTGATAATACGGGTTAAAAGGCTGTTGAGCCTGTTGACCTTGGATGTATGGATATTGGACCTATTGTCCTTGAACATACGGGTGATGAACCTGTTGTCCTTGAACAAGAGGATTTTGGACCTGATATCCTTGGGCATAAGGTTGATACACTTGTTTCCCTTGGACATAGGGATTCTGTACCTGTTTCCCTTGACCAAAAGGATTTTGAACCTAGTGACCTAGGGTGTTAGGGTTTTGTACCTTATGCCCTTGGCCAGAAGGATTCTGGACTTGTTGACCTAGGGCATTAGGATTTTGGGCCTGTTGCTGCAGGACTTGACCTTGGCCCTGCCCTTGCAAAGGTTGACACTGCTGATATGTATACAAGGGTTGCTGCTACCCAGGTTGGTTTTGCTGCTACAATGGTTTTCCTTGCAGTTGCAAAATTTGTCCTTGGGGCTGTAGAGGTTGGCCCTGCAAGGACATGGGCTAGGAGGTGTGCAGAGCATCTTGCATATGCTATTTCATGATTTGCTGCAACTGTTGCAAGGTTTGACCTTGCGGTTGTTGCAGCTGAGCTTGATGCGGGATCATTTTCCCTTACTGTTGCATGGAGAACCCTTCCTGCAACAGGGGTTTCCCTTGCTATTGTAGATCTTGTCCTTGCTATTGCAAGGTTACTTGAATAGTGCCTGAAAAATTTCCAAACTGAATCTAGCCGTAACCACCCTGGAAGGTGGACAAGCCAGGCTGAATGTACTGCCCATACTAAAGGGTGTAAGGTTGATTAACCATTCCTTGAGAAACATATGGAACTTAAGGAGTTTGGTATTACACCTGAGCCTCGTAGGGCTACTGATACTGGACACTACTCAATCCAAACGAACCAATGGGATTCTGAACTTGTTGGTACTGGACATTGCTTGATCCAGTAGGATCAACAGGGGTATGAATAACATTGGAAGAAGGCTAGTTCATACCAACCATGTGAGCTTGTCAGCCCCTCAAATTGGTGGCACTTGACACCATAGAAACATTCAGATTTTCCCCCCCAGGCGGTGGCACAACCTGGCCACTCACTAGAGGGATGGAGGAATTGATAGAGACATTCTTCGAAATTGCTGGTTGTGCTTGACAGGTAATTGGGATTGACGATACAAGGGTGTTCGTAATGGTGGGTTGCACCGGGACTGAGGTAACAGCCTGTTAGGAAGTCATGTTCACAATGAACGAACCTGAAGTAGGCATGGCACCTGACGCCCAAACAAGGTTATGGTAAAGTGATGAGGCACTAGGTGTACCTAAAACCAACTGTGCCAAAGACACATAGTTAGGTGGCAAGCTGTCGAGAATACCCCCGGTATAGGGGAAACCCTCAGGACGAAAATGTTGCTCTTCCTCCTCGATAGTGTGTGGAGTAGAAACTTTGGACTCTTTCAGAGAGGTGACTGGAGCATTGGCTTTGAGTTCGATATTTGGGAATAAACGATGACGAATGGCCAAAGAAGTACGAGGGGATAATTCCAAAGGAACAACCGACTGGTCGTACAGATTGTAAGGAAGCTGTGGTGATATCACAATAGGGTCAAACTGAGGATTCAGAGGGTAGATAACCAGTCCAAGCTGACCGTCAGTGGTCGGCAAGTTCTCAAGAGTTTGAATGGGACTGTTCAAAGATTCTGGGCCAAGATCAACAGATGACCCAATATTGAAAGTAGGTGGAGGACGAGATGACAAAGGTTGAATACTCAGAACAATTCCGAGTTCAACACCTTGGTCCTTGAGTGACTCTGGTAACTCAGGAAACAGATCCTCAGACAATCTTTCATGCGAAGGAGAGGAAGAGGAATTGGGTGAACCGGATGGTTAAGCCATGATAACCTTGTCTTAGTCGACAAAAAAATTAACTTCAAGGCTTTAAAATGTTCTTTTAAGGGAAACTCATGATTTGGTCTCAGAAAAGACCAACAAGGTGTTATTGGATCATGGGAAATTAATTATTAAGACACATAAAAGACTGATGCTCTTTCATTTTTTAAGAGTCAAGAAAGAAACAAAGATGACTCTATCGCTTTTGATTGGAAATGAGCTTGAAAGGACAAGTGCTCGAATGATATTTTAAGTTTAATGAGTCAAAAAGATCAAATGACTGCTCTAGATGATCTAAGTAAACAAGATTACCAAGCAACTGTGAACTCTAGAATACCTCCCGACGAACCAAGAAGTACGAGTAGGAAATCTCCCCGAATGCTGAGTTCGGTGTATCACGTTTGCAAGGTGGCCGACTCAGCTTCCTAAGGATAAAGGATTGTAGCCTAGAGGGGTCTCTAGTTATATACTTGATGGTACAGGGAGCACAAACCCATACTAGCACTATCTAATGCTGAAGCTAAGGACAACTGCTAGGTTTAAAGACGTTGGAACACATCTCTAGCCTAGACCTTCTAGATATGATTGTTAAGTGTCAAATGCACCTTAGGTTAATTGAATTCATTTTAAAGTTTATCTTGAGTTATGTTTCAGTTTTCAGGTCTTAGCTATGTGACTTGAAAAACCTTAAATGCAACTAAATAAGACAAGACTCTTTCAATTCGATGAATGCCTACACTAGAGAGGGCATAAACTAACAATCAAGTGCAAACAACCAAGCAACTGAAAGTGAAATGATCTTTCACTACTTCACTTTTTGAAAAAATAAACTAATGAAAAAATGCATTCCAATTCCTAATTTCCTGACAAGCACATTTCTAATAGTCCTTTCAAAAGAAAAAAGAGTTCTTTTCCTTTTTCAAATGCCAACGCAATCCTAGTCTCTAAGTGGTGCGAGCTATCGTAGCACAATGATGCAACAAACTAGAATTTCATATTTTTCATGAAGTAATGAAATAAACTTTTCGCATACAATACTTTAATGAAAAAGTTTTCGAGACAATCAGCTCTTCAAGCAAATGAAATCATGAAAAGAGAGGCTCATTTAGACTAATGAAGCACCGAATTTACCAATAACAAGACAAGCAACATAATCCATGCTGGAAAAGAAGCGTTTAGACAAGCAAACGAAAACTTTTCAAACTTTTGTAATGGAGGTCAGAGTCATAAAAGGACCGGAAACAAAATGCAAGGATTAAACACACCTACAACTCAACTCTCTGAGTTCACAATCAGTTGAATGGATGACAATCTAGATACCCTAGTGTCACTGACCACCCAATGACTCAAGAAATCAAGTAGAAAGATGATAAGCTAACAAGCAAATAAAACTAAATGAAAAGCAGCTTTCCAGTCAGGGAGAAAACAATCTAAAAGGCTTACGGGGTCAAAATAATGAGAGCAAAAACACTGGCCAAGATTGGGGACAAACCCTAATCTTCACTTACAGGCATCAGCGCAACTGCCTAACTGACAACAAGTGCAAGAGGCTGGTTTTCACGACTGTTTCTCAACAAATCACACTGATCGATGTGACTACCTAACTGACAACAAGTGCCAGAGGCTATTTGGCATGATTGTTTCTTAGCAAATCGTGCTGATCAGCGTGACTATTAGTGGATTAAGCGCACTGATCGAGGAAGCCAAGAAAAAAATATCTTTTTTTTCGAAATAGGGACCAGATTTGCTACTATGAATTTCAAACTCAGTCCAGTAAGCTAGACAAAAGAAACAAAACCAAAGGGAAAAAGTGGAACTAGAAAAGTTCACACGAAATCATGAAATCCAAGACAAACAAAAGGATGTACTCCCCAGTAGAGTCGCCAAGTTGTGGTGAGGTAAAATTTTAAGTGCGGACACAAACAAATTCCTCTATCCCAATAATGGGTCTAGCCACAACAGATACATTCTATGAAATATTTCCTTAGGTTAGAACTAATTAAAAGGGCCTACCTCTTGGTACACTTATCCCATTTGATGATGTCCTTGTTCGCTCACTCTAGCTATCTCTCGTTTCCTTCTTCAAACACCTGAAACAAGTAAACAACAACAAATAACAACTGTGATAATAGACAAATTGTAATTCAACCTACTTAAAAAGTCAAGAAACATTAAGCCATGAATATGTAAGATGACAAATCATGTAGGAAATCAATCGATAGTTGGATATATATTGAATCAAGAAGAGATTACAACCATTGTCTTGACGTTGTCATTCTCCTCTGAAAAGACCAGGTTCCCACACACTTCTGCTAGCATTCCATGATGGCCTCAACAACAATAGTTTTAAGGCTCTTCCTTTTAGGCTTCACTCCAAACCAAATCACACTTCTCCCTCACACAACTAGAGAACTACAACTATGAATAGCTTGTTGTTTACTCCAAACCAAAATAACACTAGCACACCAACATTAACACTCCAACACTAACACTAGCTTGTGCTTGGGAAAAAGGGAGGTTTATATAGGATGAACAGATGGGAGATGGATCCTCTTCTCATGGGAGGATGTCTTATCCCTTGAAGTACTTCCATCATTATAGGGGAAAGGATCCCAAACTGACATCCTTGACCCCATCCGGCCAAACCATTTACTAGACTCCCGTTACGAAGCTTCTAGAGCTGGAAGCTTCAGCTCTTAATTTAAAAAACTTTCTGTAACAGGACCAACACAACTAGAACACAACTCACTCGCTCCGGTCGGTGCTAGGGACAGTGCTAATCCCTACATATCAGCATGAGGAAGACAAGGGCCATTAGCACTGGTCTTGTACTGGGCAAAATAGAAGTTTCAAGGGAAATGGTGCAAAAGGGAATTGATCTGCTCATGAAGAGGGACACAATGGGGGTTTCTTCATGAAGGGAAAGCATGTGGGGTTCACTGTAGAGGTCCTCTAAGATCAAGGAATAGGGAGTACATGGACAATGACAAAATGCTGTGTAACAAGGGGGCAAAATATTTCAGCGAGATCGACTTGAAGTCCGGATATCACTAGGTACCAATCGAACCCTTCGATGTGTGGAAGATTGCCTTCAAAGCCAAGGAGGGTCTTTTTGAATGGTTGGTTATGCCTTTCAGGTTGATGAATTCTCCTGCAACCTTCATGAAGATAATGGATGAAATCTTGCTGCTATTCACCAACTCATTTGTAGTGGTATACTTGGACGATATCCTCATCTTCAGCCAGAGTTGGGAAGAGCACCTCCACCATATCCAACAGGTTCTCCAAACACTGCAGCAACACAAGATGTGTGCTAATTTAGAGAAATCCACTTTTGGCATGACCCAAGTTCAGTATTTGGGATACATTATTGATGAACAGGGGGTGCATGTGGATCTAACCAAGATCCAAGTCATTCGGTATTGGCTAGATCAAACCATTCAGATAGAGCTCTGCAACTTTCTGGGTCTTGCCAATTTCTACCATAGGTTCATGTTGGGGTTCTCTCATATCACTTGGCCCTTGAGTCAAGTCACTAAGGGAGGAGTGAAAGCAAAATTATTTTGGTCTGAATCTCAATAGAAGACATTCATAGAGTTGAAACATCGCCTTTCTTATGCACCAATGCTCACATTACCAGACTTGCAACAACCATTTGAGATTGAGATAGATGCCTCTGACTATGCTATTGGGGCAGTCCTTGCTTAACAGGGGAATCCAGTGGCATATCATAGTGAGACACTTTCAGACACAGTCTGGAAGTATCCCACTTACGACAAAGAGATGTATTTCATTATGCAGGCCTACTGACAATGGAAGCATTCCATTTTTGGGAAGGAAACAGTCATCCACACAGGCCACCGACCCCTAAAGTTCATACAGATGCAAGGGAAGTTGCAGAATGATCGCCATCAGAAGTGGTCCACATACTTGCAACAATTCCATTTGAATATCAAGTACATGAATGGCAACACCAATAATGATGCCTGTCTCAGCTGACCACTGATCATTGCGTTAACCACCGTGCTTAACTCTTGTGGGCACGAGACTTCTAATTGATCACTTCTCTACAAAAGTGACCTAGAATTCAGCCACACATACCATACGCTCTTGGAGGGCTAGAAAGTCCCAGATTTTCACCTCCAGGATGCTTTGTTATGCCACCTGGGACACCTTTTGTGTTCCTTCAAGCGAGCGTGCCAAGATGATTTGGGAAGCGCACTACAGTCAGGCTGCTAGGCATTTCAGGGTCAAGAAAACAGTGGTAGTACTGCAGAAGTATTTCTATTGGTCAAACATTTGATAGGATGTTGGGATGTACATCAGATCCTCTACTGTCTACGCCATTGCCAAACCGACCATCAAGAAGCAAGGCTTCTATACTCCGTTTCCTACCCCTATTCGACCTTGGGAATCCATCTCCATGGATTACATGCCAGGCCTTCCTTCTACTAAGCATGACAACGACTGTGCTTTTGTGGTCGTCGACATATTCTTGACGATGGTCATTATGGCGGCTTGCAAGAAGAATATCGCTGCAAAAGCCACTGCTAAACTCTTCTTTGAACGAGTGTGAGTACACTTTAGGATCCCAAAATTTATCATCTCAGATAAGGACAACAGGTTCCTTAGCACATTTTGGTCCAGTCTTTGGTCGATGCTGGACACCAAGCTCACTAAGTCCATAACTTTCCATCCCAAAACTGATGGCCATATAGAGGTCGTCAACAGGGTGATCATACATATTCTGCACATGTAGAAATCAAAGCATCCATGCACATGGGATGAGAGCCTCCCTTATGTCCAGAGTCAAAATAATAATAATTAAAATTCTTTTCTTTATTCTTTTGATATGTATATTACAAGATGACTCAAATACATTAATGAAGACCAAACCTAGTTACATTTCCAACACTCCCTCTTAACTAGGGAGGTATTCATCATATGATGGAAGATATCAAACTATATCAACAATGAAGAACTTTTGGCACAACAATGCATAGACTAGATTCTTAACCAGGGAAATCTATCTATTGGTCTTTAACATGTACATAAACAAATACAAACCTCCAGGGTCTTCCAGACAACTTGATATTGCTTCTCAACTTTTCATAGTAGGACTATCAACCGAATCTCTGATAGAAGATTCCTCAATCACGCACTTTACTTTCCTAATTCCCATGCAACAACATATCCTCTGAAATTCATTCTTCAATAAAAACTGAGATATGCAACCTTCACTCTAACCAAGGAGCTTCTCTTTATGCAAACTCCCTCTTAATCTTAGGGACATCTCTTTTATTCAGTCTTCCTTAGGGAGATCAACTTCTTCCTTTTGTCATCTGAGATCTTTTCGTGGTTTCCAACCATTTCATCAGAGTTATCATCATCCTCATCGTTCTTATCACATCAATGAGCATATTTACCATATTGTGTACCTGCACAACTTAGATAGCAAGTACAACCAAATCTATAGAAGCATGAAGTCAACCATATAAAAATCACGGAAGCATTTCAACTTTATACATATCAGATACCCAAACTTAATTACAAACAAGAGACATATACTCTTCAAAATTTTGCTAGGGACTTAGACATATACGCTAGACTACTTCATAACAACTTTCATTGCATCTAGGGTTTAAATGTTTCTTTCAAAGGTTTAACATACCCTACTACAACATATAACACAAACTAGAAATAATTGAAACAAATATAGATCTAGAAGGTATCTAGCAACTTTCAGAATTCATATGTTAGACTTTCCACTAGGGTTTCATACAAATCCTAGATTTCATACAAGAGAACCAATCAAAGTCAATCACAACTTAGTCATTATCATGACCGACTTCTATTAGGGTTAGTTGTAAACCCTAGATTTTCAATCAAGTGTCAATTCCAAGCAAAACTTAGATTTCAACAATCTTACACAAATCTCAACTTTTCATATTGTCATCATACATCAGAGCTTCCACTAAGGTTTAACTCCAAAACCCTACAATTTCATTTTCACAATCACAACAATCATTATATAAATAGATCTCATATTGTTAAATCAAACATACTAGAGAATTTAAATACACTAGGGTTTGGATGCAACACCCTAGATTTCCAAATATCTTCCTAGAATTTCAGACAAGGGCTTATATTAAATCCTATGACTTAATACCATCAATAACTAGATGAACATATGTATCTAGGAATTCATTACCATGTAAAAGCATATCATATGTTCGAAAACATTTAATACATTAGACATACACTGACCTAGAACAAGCTAGGGTTTTGAAAAAAAGAGGACATATCTATATCTATATACTTAGGGTTTCATCATCATGCAAAGGTATTTCATATCATATGTTAGTCAAAACCAACTTCACAAAATATCAATAAGAGATATACAACAAATTTGATTAAACTAGGGTTTGATTAGACAAACACACACATGCCAAGGAAATCACTTCAAAGACATTCTAAGGGCCTTTCTTACACATTCCACAAGACCCTAATGATTTAGGGTTTCAACATAGGAACACAACAAACCCCAAAATTACCAAAACTTCAAAGGTTCAGGATTTTATAACTTATCATTCAACCCTAACAAGTTAAGATTTCATGATCATACCAAAATCCCAATCAAGAAGAACTTCAAACAACGTTTCACAATACCCTAAGTAGTTTAGGATTTTAAACATTCACATTAGCATACCCTTAGGTTAGGGTTTTCTAGAGAACCTGTCTAGGGTTCTATAAAATAAGTTAAGAACATGAGTAAGGTAGATTTATCAAGTGATGAATCACCCAAGATAATAATCAATATGATTCAATATAGCTAGAAACAACAATGTTAATAACATATTGTCAAATGAATAAACATTTACTATAAAAAAATCAATGTTTTAAAGCATACCTTAGTTCTTTGATAAACCTTGTCTTGAGAGGTCCTCATTCATACTCTTTGAGAATATAGAAGATGTTTTACTAATCAAGACAATAGAGGGAGAATGGTGATTAGTAGTAATATAATCAAAACTTAAATAAGTGCATGAAACCAAAAACTGCATGGAAATGAGATACTTATCTTTGGGAGTTGTTGGGGGCTCCCTCCAAAACTTGAGGGATGCCTATAAACTTATAAAACAAAAGAAAAATTCTTTTCCAAAAACATGTTAAAACCTATAAATCCTAAACATAAAAAATACAAAAATAGAATAGCTAAGACTAAAAGCAAAGGACTTAGTAGTGTAAGTCCCTAATGCCATATTCTTTAGGTTTGAATTTCTTTGGGTCTCCTTCATCAACAATGTTGGCTTGATCCCTTTCTCTCTTCTTGTTTCTTGGATTGTTGGGACAACCAATCCTATAATGACCCTTCTTATGACATTGATAACATTCTACCTTAAACACGTCAACTTTCTTCCTTGGTTCTTTCAATTTCTTTCCTTTATGTTGAGAATGTAGGCATTTGACACTCCTTCAAGAATGGAAACTAATGAGGTCCTTAATTCTTCCCAACTGCAGGCAATCCATGGTTCTTCAAAGGTGCGAGCTACCTTCCAACTATTAAGTGTTGCAACAAATGCACCCCAAGTAGGTGGAAATCCTAATAGGGTAGTGATCATGAGTTTTTTGTCTGGAACAATCTCATCAATGGCCAAAAGATCATCCATGATTCTTTCTATCTTTACAAAGAAGGATGACACTGTGTCTTCTTTAGTCATCTTTGTGGTCCTTAGCTCATTCTTTAAACTTTCTACTTGACCAATGTTCTTAATAGTGAATAAATTTGACAAGGCTTTATACATTTCCCGAGCATGATCGATGTTGGCTATGAATGGGACAAGGTTGTCCTATATTCCTTCTACTATTAGAGTCATGGCCACGAATTCTAGTTCCATGAATTTCTCTTTGTCGGCATCACTGGAATCCTCTATAGGCTTCTTTACTTTTCCTTTGACCAAGTCTAGTACCTTGTTCTTTTCAAGGATGAGGTCAATGCTCTTCTTCCAGAACCTATAGTTTGAGGCTCCTTCAAGTTTGTTCTCTCCCTTGATTGTGTTAGACATCTTCCTTGAATATAGTAGATTCCTTCCTTAAGATAATCCTTTGAATGGTTCCTTAATCAAGCGCTTGAGACTGCCTTTTTCTTCTTTCTTCACCAAAGATCTGATACCATGTTCCGGCATCAAGTAGCTTCCGGCAACACTAAAACTTGGATGACTTTGATCTCCCAATATAGGGCATGAAATAGATAGAGAAGGGCGCCAAAATTTTGATTTTCTTCTTCTGCTTAGACTCCACCCAACTCACACTTCTTTTGGCTTCCCGGATTCAGACTTCGTAATTTTTCCCAGCTATAAGAGATATCGAACTTCTTGTGTGAGAGTTTGTTCCAAATGAATTCGGTTTTCTTGTATTTATAGGCTCCATGTGAGGTCAAATTAGTGTCCTTAGGCCGACTTGGTGTGAAGGATACAAAAATTATATTTGACTCAATATCTAACCTTTTTACATGATTCAAAAGCCCAAGAAGGGTCTCTTTAAAAGTACAATGACTTTATTGAATCATAATAAATCCTAAAAGTCCTCAATGGGGACTTTGGCCTAAAAAATGGTGACCCAAGCATGAAACCCATGCTTTAATAAGTCATAATAAGTCATAATAATAATAATAATAATAATAATAATAATAATTCTTTTCTTTATTCTTTTGACAAGTATATTACAAGATGACTCAAACACATTAATGAAGACCAAACCTGGTTACTTTTTCCAATGTCTTGCACCTATGGAACTCGAACTTCCCTCTTGACATGGTCTTTGTCAAAATTCCAGCATCTTGTTGCTCTTCGGAATGTATTGCAACAAAATTATCTGCCTGTGCACACAGTCCCATAAATGGTGATGTCAGATATCTATATGCTTGGATTAATCGTGAAAAATAGGATTTTTAGAGAGCTTGATGCAAATCTGATTACCACAGTAGATCACAGTTAGATCCATCATTTGACCAAATAATCCAACAAGTATCTTTGTCATCCAGATTACCTCACATGCTGTTTGACTAGAAACCATGTATTATGCTGCTGCCAAGTTGAGTGCCACAGATCTTTTCATCCTGATGTACCATGAAACCATTATAGACCAAACACTAAAAATTCCACCTTATGTACTCTTTTGGTCTGATGGAATCCCAACCCAATCTGCATCCATGAAGCCACATAGCTCCACTCCCTCTGTCCGTTTGTACCATTTTCTAAATTGGGTAGTTCCTTTGAGGTACCGTAGAACATGCTTAGTTACGCTAAAAAATAATTTGGTTTGCTTAACCATAGCTTGGCTCAGCTGGTTGACTGCATAGCAA
This sequence comes from Pinus taeda, assembly GCA_000404065.3. NCBI lineage: Eukaryota > Viridiplantae > Streptophyta > Pinopsida > Pinales > Pinaceae > Pinus > Pinus taeda. Next base: position 180,492 of record APFE031589764.1, on the reverse strand, counting down.
ATATTTGGTTGTCTGTTCACAAGATACATTAGTGAACCCACCAATTGTCAATAAATAGTAGCATCGACTTCCTCACCTGAAGTGGCATCCTCTTTCCTCTAGTTGGTTGATATTTGTGTTTCCATGGGTTTGCAACTATCGATGCAAAACCTCTGAAGTATTTTGTTGGCATACTTGCTATGAGAGACAAACAGTTCCCCATTGCCTCTCCATACTTCTAATTCGAGGATGTAGTGCATAAGACCCATGTCCTTCATTTCAAACTCTCTTTTAAAGCCCTCCTTGCAATATCTGATCAACTTCTCATCACCAGTTAGAATCAAGTCATCAACATATAAGGCAATAATCAACAATTTACCTTCTACCAAGATATGATAAAGGTTTGCATCTGCTTCACTTTTAGTGAAGCCCACACGAGTGATATTGCTATCAATCCTAGTGTACCAAGCACGAGGTGCTTGCTTGAGACCATACAACGCTTGCTTGAGTCTGCACACATGAGACTCTCGATCAAAAGTATCAAAGCCTTCTGGTTGCTCGATATATACCTCCTCCTTAATAAATCCATTGAGGAATGTTGTTTTAACATCCGTTTGGAGGATCTTCCACCCCATCTGTGCAGTCAGAGAAAGAATTGATCTAATGGATGAGTACCTTGCTATAGGAGAAAATATATCTTCATAGTCAATCCCCTCAACTTGAGAGTACCCCTTGGCCACAAACATAGCCTTGTACTTTTCTATGCTTCCATCTGCTACATGCTTTACCTTGAAGATCCATCTCGAACCCAACTAATTTGTGTGCTGGTCTTGGGACCACTTCCCAAACAATTTTCTTTATAATGATTCACATTCCTCCACCATTACATGAACCCATATTGGTTTCTCTACTACTTCCTCGAAAGAGGATGGCTCAGTCTCTACACTCTTAGTCATTAGAGCCATGTAGCCAATATACCGATTTGGTGACCTTCTTTGCCTACACTGATTTGAAGGAGCACCCACATTCTCCCTCACATCCTACACAAGTCTCTCAACTTCCGTAGTCCTTTTCCTACCTTATCTAGATGGTTATGCTTGAGTTGTTGTCTCCACTCTCTGCTCCTCAATTTGTGGCTACTCCATAACATCCTAAGGCTCCTCCTTTGGAGCTAAAATTTCCTCTTCTGGTGGGATCTGAAGCTCCCTCTCAAGAGAGAACCACATTTCTTTATCTTCATCAAATTTTATATCCCTTCGCAGAATTATCATTCTGAGGGATATCAAGTACACACAGTAGTTGTGGGGATTTTTTGTGTAGCCCACGAAACCCCCAATCTTGTTGTCAACTCTAGCTTCTTCCTTGATTATTTGGAGACATGGCAATAAATAGAGACTCCAAAAATCTTGAAGTGCGACACATCTAGATTTCTACACAAGAAAGCCTGCTCTAGTGTAATCATGCCCATAATTTGACGTGGACTCCGGCTCTGCAAATAGATTATTTTGTTTCATTCCTCATCCCACAAATGTAGAGATAGGACTTAATAATGCAGCAATGCTTTTGTTACTCCCACAATGATATGGTTGTTTCTCTCAGCCACCCCATTCTGTTGTGGGTTGTGGGGTGCTATCAACTCTTGTTGAATGCCTTCTTTTACACATAAATTTTTAAATTCATTCAACACGTACTCACCTCCATTATCGCTCTTGAGAGCCTTCACCTTCTTTCTTGTTTCTCTCTCAAATAGTGCCTTGAATTATACAAACTTGAAGAATGATTCATCCTTCTTCAAGATGAAGAAAATCCAACACTTCCGTGAGAATTCATCAATAAAAATGATAAAATATTTGTGCTTGGTAGTGGAGGTTGTCGAGAAAGGTCCGTAGACATCAAAGTGGATCCTTTCAAGGACTGCATGTGCTTTTTTGTCTCGATCATGGAATGTGGATTTTGTGTACTTCCCCAAGGTACATCATTTGCATACATCCTACTGCTCAAGTGCTCCTTTGGGGAGGCCTGTGGTTATCTGCTACATGATCTTTAGAGTGCCATGATGCAAATGGCCAAGTCTTTTATGCCAAAGTTCACAGACATCACGACTTTGCACCTTCTCTGCCATTATGCTCATTGTAGCACAATCCTCCACATCTAGCTTATACATGTTCTTCACACGAAGCCCGATCTGCTTCACCCTTCTCGTTGATGTGTCTCAAGAATTCCTTTCGTTTGTTGAAGATCACATCATAACCACGGTCTTCGAAAACTGCAAAAAAGATGATAATTTTCTTTAGGCCTGAAACTAACATGAAATCCTTGAGCTTGAGGAGGGAGCCTGACTCCCTCTGAAAGTGTTGAAAATAGCAACAAGAAATGATAAAAATAGAATCCAGAATATTCCAATTTTAATTTGTCCTTGAATTAAAATTGTTAATTAAAATTCGAATTTAGTCTCATCGGCTGCTTGAAAAATAATTAATTAATTCATTATGGATTAATTAGTTGGAGAAATTCAAGTTAGAAGTCTTTGTGAAGTCATGCAATAGTTATCCCTTAAATTAAGGAGATTATCCCTTAATTAAGGAGATAAGATTGAGTTATATTTGAGTTGTTATTAGTTAGCTTAGTTTACGGAGTTAAGTCCAATTAAATTAGTTCCAAATTGTTTGAGGAACTAATTGTGAATCCAGTCAGTTAATTCATGCATGCACTCAACAAGTGTACTCCATATAACTGAAGATTCTCTCATCAAGAACTCATTCATGTCTATTCAGAGAATGACCTAGTTGAGCTAAATGTCAAGGACAAGTTACTATCAGTTGCATGTGTTTTCCTATAAAGGAAACTCATCCATGCAACCAAGGAAAGGTTCCTTGAGGATTGCGCAGTTCTGACAGTGTGTGAGAGCAATGTTACACTGGGTGAAGGAGATCATCCCAGAGGTAACTGCGCAAGGAAATAGGAGGCTTGGAGGGTAGAGGAGAAGGTTTGTGAGAAGCCTTGATTGTTGTTAGCATCTAGGAGGATTGTACTGAGAGCTGGCTAGCTGTGAGAGCTAAGGCTTTGTATTATTCTGATATATTTCCACCTTGTATGATAATACAGATAGTAGGGTTTTTAGCTGAGGCTTTCCCCTGAGTATTCTTTTGTGTTTCATGTGCATTGATTCTTCTTCTAGTTATATGTGTTCCGCTAGATCTTGCTCAAATATTTTAAGCTTATGCTAATTGATTGTAGAAGTATATTAAAGTATTTTCCTTTAGTTATATTCCATTATCAGGTTAATCTACAGTAAAAAATTATACATGGTATCAGAGCCAGGTTTATCGAAGCAGTGAATAGTATATGGAGAAGAGAATTCAAAGTTTGAAGTTCGGGGTTGCAGGTGCAAATCAAATTCATCTCATACTTCAAGGTTGGTCAATGGCGTTCTATGGATTGAGACTCGAGTATGCCTTGGATGGCATATTGAATACATAGCATGGAGGTTGTATTAGAAGACAACAACTTGAAGGATTTCATTTATGAATAAATCCCAAAGCCAGGTTCAACTAATGCACAAGAGTTAGCTGAATGGAATAAGTGTGTGGCAAGGGCGAGACAGATCATCCTTGAGGGAGTTCGAGACCATATTGTCTCGAGTCTCCATGGGAAGGATACTCCATATTCAATGTGGAAGACATTGAAGGACCTCTACCAGAACAGTAGTGACCAGAGGAAATTGACGCTTAAGGACAAGCTTTGAAGAATCAAGATGGAGAATTGCGATACTATTTCCAAATATCTGAACAAGCTCACCACTTGCAAAGCTGAGCTTAGCAGTGTAGGAATAACTACTGTTGATGATGATATTATGAGCCTCTCTCTCCTTAGCCTTCCAAAGAGATGGAATAGCTACCAGGACTTTGTGAATGGAAGGGAGAAACTGCCGGATTGGGAACGACTGTGGTCGGATCTCATGCAGGAGGAGATTAGGAGGAGCACACGAGATGGTTCTTCATCCAAGGATGATGAAGAAAATATAGCCTTAGCAAGTAAGGCAAGGAAAGGGAAGGAGAAGGATTCTCATTCAAAATTGAATTCTTCTCATGTAGGGAATAAGGTTGACAGGTCTAAAGTGAGATGCTTTAATTGTCACGATATGGGACATTATGCAACTAATTGCCCATTGAAGAAGTCCAAGAAGGGATCCTCGAAAGGATTGGAAGGTGAGGCATTAGCCTCTCAGTTCGAAATGGAATTTACCCTCATCACATGCATGGTGTCATTGATGATGGGTTGT
>APFE031589764.1:150699-165796 GCA_000404065.3 Pinus taeda | reverse complement strand
GGGTGGACGTAGCCCAAACTAGGTGAACCACGTATATCTGTGTCTCTCTTGTTTTATGCATTTTCTGTGTTTATATTTCTGCAATATTTTATGTGCTCCATTGCTTCATAATATATAATTTTCAAACACGATTATCAGAGCAACAACACATAAAACAATATACACTAGATGTAGGCACTATGCCAGGGGAAGACCCCCCTCGAGGGGAAACCCAATCAAGAAATTATTCCTTTGAATAATATTCTTTTAGAATATTCACCCTCGATAAAGACCATACCTTCCCTCCACACCAAGTCAGCCTCCCAAATCTTCAACCCCTTTCCAGCAAATTTGACTAGGTAACAACTTTTGGCATTACGCAGCTTTCCACAATAGTGAAACTTGGAAGACTTTGATCTCCCAATATAGGGAATGAAACAGAGAGAGAGAGAGGCACCAAAATTTTGATTTTCTTCTTCTCCTTAGACTCCACCCAACTCGCACTTATTTTGGCTTCCCGGTTCACACTTCACACCTTTTCCTAGCTACAAGAGATATAAAACTTCTTGTGTGAGAGTATGTTCCAAATGAATTCAATTTTCTTGTATTTATAGGCTCCACGTGAGGTTGAATTAGTGTCCTTAGGCCGATTTGATCTCTTCTAGGCCGACTTGGTGTTTAGGATACATAAATTATATTTGACTCAATACTTAACCTTTTTACATGATTCAAAAGACCAAGAAGGGTTTCTTTAAAAGTAAAATGAGTTTATTGGCTCATAATAAATCCTAGAAGTCCTCAATGGGGACTTTGACCTAAAACATGGTGACCCAAGCATGAAACCCATGATTTAATAAGTCATAATAATAATAATAATTCTTTTCTTTATTCTTTTGATAAGTATATTACAAGATGTATCAAATACATTAATAAAGACCGAACCTAGTTACATTTTCCAACACTCCCTCTTAACTAGGGAGGTGCTCATCATATAATGGAAGATCTCAAATTATATGAACAATGAATAACTTTAGGCACCATAATGCCATGGATTAGATTCATGACTAGGGCAATCTATCCATTGGTCTCTCAATAGTTTAGGCACCGAAATGCCACAGGCTAGATTCCTGACCAAGACAATCTATCCAAGTGGGAATAAGGTAGACTCAAAGCGTCAACCCCTCTTGGTACCATCAGGCTTACTTGCTAATCACCAACCCAAAGATTCAGGTGTGTATGAAAATAGAGCTCTATAATTAACACCACCTTTTCTGACTTTGAGACATAGACATTACAACAAAGTGCCAGCCAAATTTCCTCCCAGACAATGCTTCACTCACAAAGCCTCAACACTCCTTGATCCAACAGATCAAGGATGAAAAATATCTCCCAATCAAACTTATTGGTAACCAACATGCTATCAAATCCTTCAATATATTTACATGTATAAACACAACCCCCATAAATAATATACTTTCACATGTATATAAACAAATACAAACCTCTGAGGTCTTCTAGACAACTTGATGTTGCTTCTCAACTTTTAATAGTAGGACTATCAATCGAATCTTTGACAGAATATTCCTCAATCATACACTTTATTTTCCTACTTCCCATGCAACAACATATCGTCCGAAATGAATTCTTCAATCAAAACCAAGCTATGCCCTCCCTCTAAATGATGGAGCATCTTTTTAACCAAACTCCTTCTTAATCTTAGGGAGATCTCTTTTATTCAAGCTTCCTTAGGGAGATCAAGTTATTCTTTTTGTCCTCGGAGAATCTTTTGTGGATTCCAACTATTTAATTAGATTTATCATCATCCTCATCATGCTTATCACATCAACGGACATCTTTACCATATTGTGAACCTACACAACTTAGATAGCAAGTACAACCAAACATATAGTAGCATGAAGTCAACCATATTAGAATCACAGAAGCATTTCAATTTTATACATACTCCTCAACATTTTGGTAGGTACTTTGACATATACCTTAGACTACTTCATAACAACTTTCATTCCTTCTAGGGTTTCAATGTTTCTTTCAAAGGTATAACATACCCTACTACAAAATATAACAAACTCTAGAAATAATTCAAACAAATATAGATCTACAAGGTATCTAACAACTTTCAGAATTCATATGTTAGACTTTCCACTAGGATTTCATGCAAATCCTAGATTTCATATAAATCCTATATTTCATACAAGAGAATCAATAAAAATCAATCACAACCTAGTCATTATCATTACCGACTTCTAATAGGGTTAGTTGCAAACCCTAGATTTTCAGTCAAGTGTCAATCCCAAGCAAAACTCAGATTTCAACAATCTTACACAAATCTCAATTTTTCATATTATCATCATACATTAGAGATTTTTACTTCTACTAAGAGTCAAATCCAAAACCCTAGTATTTCATTTTCACAATCACAACAATCATTATATAAATAGATCTTAGATTGTTACATCACACATACTAGAGAATTTAACTACTACTAGGGTTTGGCTGTAACAACCTAGATTTCCAAATGTCTTCCTACAATCTCAGACAAGGACTTATATTAAATCATAAGACTTAATACCATCAATAACTAGGCCAACACATGTATCTAGGAATTCATTACCATGTAAAATCAGATCATATGCACGACAACATTTAATACATTAGACATATACTGCCCTAGACCAAGCTAGGGTTTTGACCAAAAAGGACATATATATATATATACCTAGGGTTTCATCATCATGAAAAGGTATTTCATATCATATGTGAGTCAAACCCAACTTCACAAAATATCAATAAGAGTTATACCACAAATTTGATTAAACTACGGTTTGATGAGACAAACAGACACATGCTAAGGAAATTATTTCAAAGACATTATAAGGGTCTTTCTTACATATTGCACGTGACCCTAATGAGTTAGGGTTTCAACATAGGGACACAAAAAACACAAAAATTACCAAAACTTCAAAGGTTTGGGATTTTAGAACTTATCATTCAACCCTAACAAGTTAAGATTTCATGATCATACTGAAATCCCAATCAACAAGAACTTCAAACAACATTTCATAATACCATAAGTAGTTTAGGGTTTTAAACATTCACATTAGCATACCCTTAGGTTAGGGTTTTCCAGGGAACCTGTCCAGGGTTCTATAAAATCGGTTAAGAAGATGAGTGGGGTAGATTTATCAAGTGATGAATTACCCAAAATAAGAATCAATATGATTCAATATAGCTAGACACAACAATGTTAATAACAGATTGCCAAATTAATAAACATTTACTATAAAAAAATCAATGTTTTAAAGCATACCTTAGTTCTTTGACAAACCTTGTCTTGAGAGGTCCTCTTTCATACTCTTTGAGAATATAGAAAATGTTTTCCTAATCAAGACAATAGAGGGAGAATGGTGATTAGTATTAATATAATCAAAACTTCAAATAAGTGCATGAAACCAAAAAATTAAAGGAAATGATATAATTATATTTGGGAGTTGTTGGGGGATTCATCCAAAGCTTGAGGGATACCTCTAAACTTATAAAACAAAATAAAACGTCTTTTCCAAAAACACGTTAAAGATTATAAATCCTAAACATAAAAAATACAAAAATATAATATCTATGACTAAAAGCAAAGGACTTAGTAGTGTAAGTCCCTAATGTTAGATTCTTCAGGCTTGAATTTCTTTGGGTCTGCTTCTTCAACAATGTTGGCTTGATCTCTTTCTCTCTTATTGTTTCTTGGATTGTTGGGACAACCACTCCTATAGTGACCCTTCTTATGACATTGATAACACTCTACTTTAGACATGTCAACTTTCTTCCTTGGTCCTTTCGATTTATTTCCTTTATGTTGAGCAATGTAGGCATTTGACACTCCTTCAGGGTTGGCAACTAAGGAGAACCTTAATTCTTCATGACTATAGGCAGTTCATAGTTCTTCAAAGGTGGGAGCTACCTTCCATTTGTTAAGTCCTGCAACAAATGCACCCCAAGTAAGTGGCAATCCTAATGAGGTAGTGATCACGAGTTCCTTGTCTGGAATAATTTCATCAATGGCCAAAATATCATCCCTGATTCTTGCTATCTTTACAAAGAAGGATGCCATTGTGTCTTCTTTAGTCATCTTTGTGGTCCTTAGTTCATTCTTTAAACTTGCTAGTTGACCAATGTTATTAATAGTGAATAAATTTGACAAGGCTTTATACATTTCCTGAGCATGATCGATGCTGGCTATGAATGGGATAAGGTTGTACTTTATTCCTTCTGTCATTAGATTCATGGTCACCAATTCTAGTTCCTCAAATTTCACTTTGTCAGCATCATTAGAATTTTCTGTAGGCTTCTTTACTTTTCCTTTGACCAAGTCTAGTACCTTGTTATTTTCAAGGATGAGGTCAACCCTCTTCTTCTAGGACCTGTAGTTTGAGGCCCCTTCAAATTTGTCTCTCCCTTGATTGTGTTAGACATCTTCCTTGAATATAGTAGATTCCTTCCCTTAGATAATCCTTTGAATGGTTCCTTGATCAAGCACTTGAGACTGCCTTTTTCTTATTTCTTCACCAAATATTTGATACCATGTTAGAAAATCAGAAAGGTAGAAATATTTTATTATTCTTGATAATTACTTGTGATGTTTCTTGTTATTACGATTCTTTATATCTTATTTCTTTTAGTTCATCAAGAAATTACCAAAGCAACACCACATAAACAATAGACACCAAATGTAGGCACTATGCCAAGGAAAAACCCCCTTCGAGGGGAAATACCAGTCAATAAATTCTTCCTTTCAATAGTATTCTTTGAGACTCCTCACCCTAGACAAAGGCTAGACCTTCCCTACACACAAAGTCAACCTCCCAGATATTCAACCCCTTTCCAACAATTTCGACTAGGAATCAGCTTCTGGCAACACTAAAACTTGGAAGACTTCAATCTCCCAACTTAGTGCGCGAAACAAAGAGAGAGAGAGAGACACCAAAATTTCGATTTTCTTATTCTCCTTAGACTCCACCAAACTCGCACTTCTTTTGGCTTCCCAACCAAAACCAATATCTACTGCACTCAAAATAAAATGGAACTGCTAACCAAATGATTCAGGTAGATTTTGGTGGCCACCCACCTATTCCACTTGGACCCCCACCACTATCTCTTTCATTTTTTCAGTTTCCTTAATTGTAGCACAATTTACTATTTTTGGTAGTTTTTTGGGTCCTGAACTTTCGAAGTTGTTTTGAGGCCCTAAATGACATTTTTGGGGAAACCTGCTGTCAATAAGAGCTATTGATTGGTTGCATCCATTCATAAGTTGTAGTCCTCAGATAGATATTTCTAACGAGGCATGGTGTGCGCCAAACGAAGATCGTATGCCAAAGTTATGACCTCGGGAAGTTGATGTACCAATTTACCCAAACAGGGCCCATAGTTTTGGCGATTCATCTCCTAGGGTCAGGTTTTTGGATGTTAGGGTTTTCCATTATTTCTCTATAATAAATAGGCCTCCAAGCCTCATTGTAACATAGTTCAGAGGCATGTAGCTGCAACATATCTTCTCAGAGATAAGCTACCATCGCCCGAGCTAGTTTTATTTCCATTCTATTTGTAAGCATATTTCAGTATTTGATATTAATGAAATGAAGAGTTAGTTCTGCTACATATTTGTATATATGGTTATATTTGTAATTTGTTGAATTCCTGTTTAAATTCGGATCACCAAACGACAAAACAACCTCGTGGCACAATGGTTTAGCACATTGGTTTATAATTGCAGGTCCATGGTTCAATTCACAAAAGTGTGATTTGTTTAGTGATATTTGGCGGCGGTTGTGCATACATTAATTTTTATTGTTTATCCACCACCATATCTTATCTCCTTATCCCTCCACCCACGTAATATTCTCCACCACCATATATTAAGTATTCCACCATATATTAACTACACCATAACAATCCTTCATATAACATAATACTCTTGTAATCTTATCAAACCTTATTCATCCACGTATTACATATCCACCATACTTTAATATATGTCACATTATGATTTAGGAAGTTTTTTAATTGGAGGAGGATATGTATGGTGGAGCCGCTAACAATGGCAGTCTCAGCCTCTTTTTTAAGCATTTGGATAACACATACCCTTTAAAAATTAGTGGTAGAGATACATTTAACAAGCCACATGCGTAGCCTAGTGGTAAGGTGTATATTTCTTCGACAATAGTTCAGGGGATCGAATCCCTCATAGTTTCATTGGCTTAACAAAATTTTGAACAACAACCGAGATAGGCCACGTGTCGCCCTTCGATAGGACACGTGTCGCCTTGCGGTTGGCCGAAACCTTGAGCTTGAACCTCGATCAACAAAACCTTGAGTTGATTGTTGACTTCCAGAACCTTGAGCATTGACTTTGAATTTGATCAATTGACCTTTGACTTTTTACCCTACTTGGACCTGAACTTTGAATTTGCATAACTTCTTCATACGAAGTTAGATTTTGGCCGTTCAAGTTGCATTTGATTAAGAATGACAAAATCTATGCATTGAAGCTAGTTTAAAAAGCATCTAACAACTTCAATTTTTGAGCATTTTCTAAAACTTTTAGCATCTTTTGGATCCTTCGGATCTCTCCTTGATCAGTTCGGGTCATTCAGATCACTAATTTAGTAGTTTGTCCCTCTTGTTCACCAAATCTTGATTGTTATGCCAGCTCTTGGCAGGGCCTAGAAGGGCTAGGATTACCAAGTATTCTTCAGGGACATTAACACCAACCCCAACAAGTTCATCATGAAACTATGTAAACTTGGTCAGATACTGTGGAATTGTGTCATTCTTCTGCATCTTGATACTTCAAAGTTTATCCTTGATCACCAACTTCCCATGTTCACTACTATTCGCAAACAATTCTGTTAGTGATTTCCACATCATGAACAAAGTTTCTTTTCCGTGGATATTCGAGACAATATGATCCCATACTCCCTCCAAGATTATTCTCCTCGCCTTGGCTACTTCTTTCTTCCACTGAGCAAGGTTATGTGAATAAGATGCTTGAGGTTTTGCAACATCTATCTTGATTTATTCTAGCAATCCATTTTCATCCAATACCGCCTCCATGCGATCCTTCCATGCAAAAAAAATTGAGGTGCCTTCCAAGGCATACTCCAACCATATTCCATTGAAGGCATCTTCTCAGCTCTTAAGAAATCCTGCTACATTGATCTTCAAATTCAAACCTCTGAGAAACAACTTCGAATTTCTTGCTCTAATGTGAATCCTTCTCTGATACCATGTAGAAATTAGGTTGTATATTTGCAATTGCTTATTAATTTTTAATCGAAATCACAAGACATAAACCTACTCTACTGCTCTGTGGATATTTCATAATTTAGAACAAACATCTTAGAGATGCAACCCTAAATTAACACACATGCTACAAGTATTTTTATCTGGGAAATAAATCTACTAAAAAACCCCAATGCCTTATTGCATTAATCAAATGAATAGAGATGTATTAAAATTACGTTTCTCAACTGAGCTCACCTTCCAAGTGCACAACCTATCTCTCTGCTCACTTAAGGCCTTTGACCCAGACTTATTCAAAATTTTCCTCGTCATGAGATCTTATTTCCTTGCGCTATTCCTTGAGGAATTAGCCCCTCTTATTTAGGAAATTCCTCTAATTTAATTACGCAGTTCCTTAGGTTGATCATCTGACTGCATGTAACACTTGTACACTCAAGACTAGTCTACAACTGATGTTACACTTCCTTGGAATCTCCACCTCAATTGGGTAACTCTAATTCTTTGCATGCACTAGCTATTTTGGTTTGATTGATCAGTTAACTACATGATCACTGAGCTTGACTGAAGTCCCATTGCTTAACTGACCTTCCACTAGTTCCTCCAAAAGCTAGAACTAGTTTAACTGAAAACAACATGAGATAAATGACCTTGATTTCTACAAATTAGCAATCACACATGTGAAACTAAACTCTAACTCCTCCAACTAGAATTCACTAAGTAAACTGGCTAACAAAATCCATGTCATAACATAATCCAAGTTGCCTTGTAATGTAGAAATTTATTTTTTCTCAGTTTAATCAAGGCAAAATCAAGTTGAGAATTTATTGCTGCAATTTTGAACATTTGGTCTTATTCTTTTTCATTTATTAACCTTTATTACATGAAAATTTAACCCAAGGTTGTTACACCCCCCCCCAGGGTAACACCGTCCTTGGTGTTCTATGACACCTATGACTAGTAAAACAACTGAAAATCAAAACATACTGCCCATGGAGATTTATAACTTAGCTCAATGCAGTATTTACAATAAAAAATTATTGAAAACAATGAACAACATGATAGACATGACAATCATACCACTTATTGGAGCTTTATAACATAGCTCATTGTGATATTTACCATAACAACCATACATATATGTGTACATATGCCAAAACTCATTATCCTTCACCGAAAAATATTGAAGGATACATAGCCCGCATCTGATCAGCCATCTCCCATGTAGCTTCTTCGAGCCTAAAGTGATTCCTATGCACTTTAAATTCTTCGATTGCTTGCTTCTAGAGCATGAGGTATTTCCTCTACAATATGCATTCAAGTTCTGACTGGAATTCTCCTTCTAGCTCCACTTGCAATACAAACCAATCAATCACATGATCAACGTACTTCACACATCTCTTAAGTAATGAAACATGGAAAACATCATGGAATTTCATTGTCGGAGGTAGTGCAAGTCTGTAGCCCACTCGTTCAATCCTCTCAAGGATTTCGAAAGGCTTGTAATACTGAGGTGCCAACTTGGCACATGATCCAATCCTCAAGGAGCTCTTCTTGGGCTAGCTGTGAAAATACACATGCTCCCCAACCTGAAACTCCTTAAATTCCCTATGATGTTATGCATAAATCTTCTACCTATCCCTGTTTCCTTTATATTCTTCTTGATAACTTGCATTTCTTGTTCAATCTCTGCCAACATGTCCTGTCCAATAAATACCCTATTCACTGGATCCCTCTAGCTTATGGGAGTTTTGCAACTCCACCCATAAAGTTCCTCAAATGGACTCATCCTCGAGGACTCTTGATACATATTATTTTATGAAAACTCTACCAGTGGAAGATACTCTTCCCACTTTCAGTGATGGTGCATAACATACATTCTCAACATATCCTCTAGAAAAATGTTAACTCTCTTTGTATATACATCTATTTGCGGATGATAGGTTGTAATAAAATCCAACTCTATCCCCAAACCTACAAACAACTCCTTCCAAAACCTGGAAGCAAACTTAACATATTTGTCTGATATGATATTCTTGGGAACATCATGCAATCTTGCTATCTCCCTGATGAAGACCTGAGCTATCTCACTAGCTAAATTAGTATACTTCACTGGGATGAAGTGAGCTACCTTGGTTAACCTATCAACCACAACCATGATGGAATCATGTTGTATAGACGGCCTCAACAAACCTGTGATGAAATCCATGGAAATGACCTCCCATTTCCATTCCAAAATTGGAATTGAATGCAATAAACCACCTAGATTCTTGCACTCTGCTTTTAGTTGTTGACAATCTAAACACCTTGCAACAAAATCTATTACTTCTTTCTTCAGATTCAACTAGTAGTAAAAGTTATTCACAACTGTCAAAGTATTTTGATATCCCATATGATCTGAATATGGCTTGACATGAAGCTTCCTTAATATAAGTTTCTTGAATTCACTATTATTCGACACATAGATCTTATCCCTATATCTCACTAAACCATTTGTTGTGAGATGATAATCCACATCTTGATCACCTATACTCTATTGTTGTAACCCATTTTTAAACTGATGGTACCTGTCATCCTGCTACCCTGCCTGCAAGATCCACTCCTGCAATCTGTCCCATAAGAACTTATTGCTGTGATGTGATTCACCTGCACTCTTCCACTAAGAGCATCTGCAGTCCTATTCTTCTTACCCTTAATGTACTTGATCTTGAAGTCAAAATCATTGAGTGTGGCCAACCATCTAAATTTCTTGGAATTCAAATTAGGTTGGTCAAACAAGTATCTCAATCCACTGTGATCACTAATCAAAACAAACCTCTTTCCAAGAAGATAGTGCCTGCACAGCTTCAATGCATAAATGATTGTTCCCAACTCAAGATCACAAGTCACATAAATTTTCTCGTGATCATTCAATTTTCTTGACTCGTAGCATACCACCTTTCCCTCATGCATCAAGACTCCACCAAGTCCTCTCTTGCGAGCATATGTATACCACAAACTCTTTATTTGGATCTCCAATATTCAATACCAAAGCATTCGTAACCAACTACTTCAACTACTTAAAATTGCTTGCACATTCCTTTGTCCATTCAAACTTCTTTCTGTTTCTTTGCAATGGTGTAATAGGATAAGAAATCTGTGACAAGTTCCCAATGAACCACTTGTAATAAGCTGCTAACCCGATAAATGATATGACCTCATCCACATTCCTAGGAGCTACCCATTCCATCATAGCTCTGATCTTTTCCGGATCCACTGCTATGTCTTCCTTGGAAATAACATCCTAAGTAATGAACTTATGTCTGAAAGAAACTGCACTTACTTAGTTTGGTATACAATTGATGCTCTCTCAAAAGTCTTAATATTGTTGCCAGGTGTTTTGCATGCTCTTCCTCATTCTTAGAATATATTAATATGTCATAAATGAATACTATCACAAACTTGTATAGATAAGGACATAACACGTTATTCATCAAACACATGAAAGTAGTTGGAACATTAGTCAAACCAAAGGAACCACAACAAATTCATAATGGCCATGCGTGGTCTAAAAAGTAGTCTTGTAAATTTCCTCTTCTTTGATCTGTACATGATGATACCTTGATCTCAAATCAATCTTTGAGAACACTGCTTACCCCTTCAATTGATTGAACAAGTCATCAATCCTCGATAACGAATACTTGTTCTTGATTGTCACCTTGTTCAACTTCCTGTAGTCAATGCACAACCTAAGAGTACCATCCTTCTTCTTCACAAAAAACATTAGTGCACCCCAAGACGACATACTTAGCCTTATGTATATTTTATCAAGCATTTCCTTAAGTTGCAACTTAAATTCCACTAACTCTGGAGTGCTTATCCTGAAAGGTGCCTTTGATGCTAGTATTGCTCATGGTACCAACTCAATAGAGAAATCCACTAACCTATGAGGAGGAAACTTTGAAATATTTGCTGGAAATACATAATGAAACTATTGCAAAACTAGATAGCTCTTCAAGATTTAGCATCCTCAAGATCCTTACCTTTGTCACTAGAGACATGCACTGGAAACATTACACACCTTTTCCTGCAACTGCTCTTAACATGCATAGCTGTAACCATTCTACCTGACGTAGGATTCTTCTTTCCCTGCAAGATTCTCTTTTCTCCGTCATCATCCAAGCACTCAATAGCCTTCACGTAACAATCCACCTAATCCCTGTGAAGGTACAACGAATCCATGCCCAGAAGCATATTGTACGATCCCAATGAAAGCACCTTTAGCTTTGAGACTGAATGTAGCTACTTTGACTTTCATGTTCTCTGAATAATCATGCAACCTGAAGAACTTCCTCATGCCAAGAAACCATGCCTCTGCATCATGTGGTTTCTTCATCTCTCCATCAAAATTAGGTGGATTTTCTTTCTTAAAATCATCTGGCAGGTATCCCCTATCACTCCTTCTGTAAGGATGATAAAGATGATGATCATAATTCCTATATGAATAAAAAATAGAATAATACATGTGTTTATCCTCTCTCCTATCTAGAGTGTCCAACAACCTACCATCTATGACCGTGTCATCTATATCTCACTTGTGACCACCATGCGACCTACTACTATATGCCCCATTAGTTCAGTCCTCTTGCTCATAGCTGATCCGACATGATCCCTATCACTGCAATTCTAAAAAACTCTTTAAGTATCACTGCATTTACCTCTGCTTGTTTCTCTTGTGCATGCATGATTCTGTCATTATATGCATTACAAATCCTTATTTCTTCCTTTAAGCTTCTCATTCTAACTGCCAAATCAGAAGAGTTTGCAACACCATACTACTCTTTTGATTCATAGGGAGAGTCTTTGTAGTCAACCATCTTACTAGCAATTTGATATTTCTTCCTGCAATGTATATCATGTCAGCTAAATCAAATCACAATAAACCAATGTACCTTAGTATAGCTCGGGGAGGATATATTGTCTACAAGATTAAAAAATCAGTGTGATACTTGTATAACATAATCATGACAACATATAGAAACATAAAAAATAAGCATATGACCATGAAACTATAATTCTAGCTAGGGTCCAATCATCAATGCATGACCTTAACAACAACACACATCACGACCTCATGCATGACAACGACCACTACATCATTGAACACTTGACCACATGTGAACATTAACATGCATAAGCAATGTGTAACCAACCACACACATGCATAAACAAATATGGTTAACCATGAACAAATGATACTTGAAACCAAACCTACAAGAATGGTACATGCAACCAATCATACAAGAATGTAACCAAACATACACTAATGTAACCAAACATACACTAATGTAACCAAGAATATGAAATGATACATGTAAGAGACATACCAACATGTAACCAGTCATACACTCATGATAATGCACTCCACAATAATAACATCAACTTCCACATGATGACATCACTACAACCATGATTAACATCATGCAAATGAAAAAAGCAAATGGAATGCAAGTGTAAGAGACACACATGAAACTAACATGCATGCATGACCAACACACAACCCATCTAGTCTAAAGGGTGAACCATGCCCTGATAACACTCTGTAACCACCCTCCTCCCACATCTACCCAAGCAACTGGCTCGTCAGGGTAAACATGTAATGAGATGCCACTATGATATGATTTGACCTCCTAAGTCATGTTAAGGAAGTGGAACCAATGGAAACACACCACAAAAACATTTAACATCAGCATTAGGACCCTTAGGAACCAATCCAACCTTTCTACCAACCATACCCTGGGTCCCACTGAACTTTTGGACAACTTGACCTTTGGATGCTCTCATGCTATGGGCATTCCAGCATCCAGGGACCTTTGGACCCTCTCATGCTATGGTAAATCCAATGTCTAGGGACCTATGGATGCTCTCACATTCCTGCAAGCCAGCATCCAGGGACTCTTTTTCTCAGTTTTGTGCCAATGTCCTCGATATTTAAACACATTTTCAGGCCTAGAGCCCAGGTCACTACCCATAATTGAATGACACCTTCAAAATAGTAAGATAACATGGAAATAACAATACTAATGCAATTACTTGAATAAGACATTGACTAGACCCCTACTAGCCATGCTAGGCATTTCATCAAACATATCACAAGTATGTAATCTATAGGTGTAAATAACAGATCTGAACATAGGGGTTTCATACTTATCTGAGATTCACTACGAGGCATTGTTTCCTTATCCCTTTAGCTATAGTTTCATCCATTAGGCCATGAATACATTTTTCATTAATATACAAGTAAAAACATAATGAAAACCATACATAGCTGCTACCATAGAACATATACATAACCAACATAATAGGGACAAAAATACCAAGGAAACAACAACCATCTCATCCACATATAAACCAATACAATACTCATAAAATAACAATGAGAAATAACTTTTATTAATTATGCAAAACCCAAACCTGAGATGGCACTTCCATGTTCCTCTCGACCGCAAAATGGCTTAGCCAAATCTCTCTTCATCCGTTCACCCTTGTGCCATATTCCAAGCATGAATGTGGGATCTCATAAAACACATTAATATAAAACCATAGAGGGCTTGTAGAGGCCATCCACCTCAACCCATCAAACAGTGATTCCACCTCACCATCGGACATCACAAAACCATCATTATATTGGTCTCTATCTAGGCCTTCCATGGATTTTAGAGCACTTGTCCCAACCAAGGCTTCCAGGACTAGTGACTCAATCCACAGCTGTCGTCAAGCTTCCAGATCATTTTTCCAACCAAGGCTTCTAGGACTAGTAACGCAACCCGCGTTGTTACAGGGCTTCTAGAGCATTTGTCCAACCAAGGCTTATAGGAACCAATAACTCAACCCAAGATAAGGAAACATGAGAACCAACCAAAACAACAAGGAAATAAACCCACAATCTCCATGGTTGTCTAGGAAATGGCAAGGCTAGGCAATCCACTATCAATCCAGGCAATCCTCCATGCCAATGATATATCATGACCAAATATCCACATGCATATGCCATGCATGCCAAAACTAGTGAGGAAAACATACATGCAACTCGGTACCTGCAAGAAAATCATTTTGTAGCTACTAATCCCGATGCCCTCTTGCACTTTCCTACTCTTCATTTGCCTTCTTGCTCCAAGAATCCAAGTATGCCACACCCTCCAAGAGTTATCCAAGAAAACTCTAAGTATCCAAGAGTATGAGAGAGAGAGAGAGAGAGAGAGAGAGAGAATAATGAGAGAGCCCCAACACTGAACTAACAAAAGGTTATGTATTGATCCTCATAAGCCTTTTTATGAATGAGGCCTCTATTTTCTTCATTTCCATTATTTTTCTTCATTTTCCTCCTCACATGCAACCTGTGACCTTTCACCTCCCTTTCTCCTATTTTCCATTATTTTCATAAATAAATGTGCCAAAATTCTAGTTTTCGTTTCAAAATCCTTAGCCATTTCCTTTTCCAATTTCCTTAGCCATTAAATAATCACAAATGATTCCCATCCCTAGGACTATGCCCAACATTCATCTTGGAATAAGTGTCCCATCAACCGTGGTTATTATGTTTCCTTCATTAGCTTTTATTACAAGGAATTTTCACCAAGGTTATTGTAGAGCCTCCAATTTACACCTACTTATCTACCGTTTTCCTCAATCTTCCCTTATCATTCCTTATCTTTTGCCTCATTTTCACCATAAAACAACCCAGATCATTACATTAGGTGTTCTTAAGCATGATTAAGTAAGTTTTGCTAATGAATGACTATTTGTTTAGATTTTGGCTTACTTACAG